>PVIR01002073.1:0-108942 GCA_004026965.1 Petromus typicus
TTCAAATACTTGAAAATACTTTGTATTTTCAAAGACAGTCCAGCTGTCTTTCTACTGAAGTTTACAGCCGCATCAAATTGGAGGGACCACCCGGCAGCTGTATCCCAACTTCTTCCTTAGCTAGTTAAATGACATGATTATACTCATTTACACCTCAGGTTCTTAAATTTATGGACATCCTTAAATTACCAAGGTAAAGACAGGAACAAAAAGTTTTGGTTTCAAGAAACACTGACAGAGTTAGTTGAATGAATAAAGGCTGTGTTTCTAGACTAGATGAATTGCTAGAAAAAGAAATCTTAAATAGCAGAAGGCATGTGCCTTTCTTCACCCTTGCAGATAGTTATACAGGGCCTTCCTTTAAAAGAAAATCACTTACAAGATGTCCCTCACTGCTTGTTTTTGCAAAACAACTTTCTTTTTATGACGGCAAATGTCATATTCCATTGGCATTTAGGTATGTTGATTTCATATGTTTTACTTAACCTGAAAATTTTGTTGAGGTCTTATTATATTTAATGCTTTTTTTTATAGAGGATTGAGTACCTAGGTTAGTTTTAAAGAAGTAGTTAATGTCTTTAATACAACTAATTTAGTAGACAACGCCATATTTAAAAGTTTTATTTTCAGGTCTTTGCAAAGAAAAATGAAAAAGTGTGATTAGAAAGAAAGAGTTAATCTGAAATAAGGTAGGAGTAGGTGGAAAGGGAGCCAAGACAAGTGCAAAAGTTAAACGTTACTCATATATTCCCTGGTCTTCTATCCTTTGATGGTAATTTGTCTTTTCAATCACTGAGCAAGACTGGTTCTACCCATATATTTTTAAAACATGTTATAAGCTACTCTTCTTGGTCTTGGCTTTCAACCACCTAAGCTTATCTGGATTCTTCATGTACTTACACACTCATGTGACTATCTCGAGTCTCTACCTGCCTGTGGTTTGTTTTCCAGACATCCAGCATCTACTACCTCCCAGGTATTTTGCTGGGCCTTTGATATACACAGACAGTGCGGTAAATCTACCCTCAAAAAATGCATGGGCCACTGCATTAGAACTCCCAACAGGAGATGTGGGACAGTTAGAAAGTCTGGGGTTGAAGAGCACACCGCAAAGGAAGAAGCACCTAATTCCAAGGAAATTCTCTAGGATTCTGAGAAATGGACACTTTCTTTACCTTAAGAGAGAATAAAAGAAGTTTGTTGGGAAGATAAATAGAAAAAGGAATTCCAGTAAAATGAAAGTTCTAAGCAAGAGCAGGACAGACAGCAAGCACAGTAGAGTGTTGTCTAATACATGTGAGTGACCACATGTTAAATGCAAGATGATTTAAGATAAAAAATTAAATAATACTGAAATATAGCAGGAGAAACATTCTCTCTAGATTTTGGCTAACGTAAGATTAAACCTTTCTATGTTTTCCAAATACTTACTCCCATCTGACTAATGCTCACTGATCTCTCTTTTTGCAAGAGAACAGGCTTATCTGTCAAAGACTAGCAGGAAATAGTATGTTGAAACTGAATCACACTATTTCATTTTCATTGAATTTATTTTTACAGTTTGATATTAATGATGGCAACTGCAGTTTTCTATTCATAACACTGAAACAAATTTTTATTTGAAATGACTTTATTTTAGTTAAAATGCAGTTAATTAAGAAAAACACTATGCAAAGAAAAATACAGGAGGTACATGGCAAAAACATGGAGCTAGTATGCCAAGGGAGGAGGGCTTGATATCACTGCTATGGTATACTTTGGAAGCAGAAATTCATAAGGTTGGAATGAAGGATGAGAGATGAGCTGGAGTTATCTGACAAAAGCCAAACTCTAACTAAACTCAATGAAAAGCCATGGAAGATTTTTACGAAGACTGGTGTGACAGGTTTGCAAGTTAGAATCTTCCAGCAGAATGCAAAGAGGAGCAGATGAAGGACAGTGGGCCCTCAAGTTACGGCTAGCCTGACATAAGAACAACCTGGGTTAACTGCAGCAGTGGGAGATTGATCTGTCTTGTTACCTACGGAGTGCAGGGAGGTAAATACCCACATCTCAAGCTGTATTGATTTAGTAACAACCAGCCCTCAGGAACTAATCAAATGCGTAAGTCAAGGGTCCACTGTAGATCAGTTAGGAAGCTGATGGGCACTGTGAGAGATGATGAGAGCATGAACAAAGGTAGGAGCCACAGACATGGAGGGGATAGATTTGTTGGACAGATGAGTGATACAGAAGGACAGATCTGGAATATTGCTAAGGTCTGGACCGGTCAGCAGAGAGAGCACACGTGATGCTATGATCCCCACTAGGGGGATAATTGTGTATCATGATTTTGGCCCTGAGTGGAAACCTCTGTCTCATTAATTCTGTGTTACTGTCTTAGTAGAAAGAATCCAAAGTTCTTTCTTCATCTTTCTGGCTAGAGATTTAATACCTCAAACTGAGGAGCCTCCAAAATGTGTGTTGAGGTTAGCATCTTTTCATGTTGTGAAAGAGAAGTTGTTGGTTAAGTGAATAACGGAAAATACATAATGCTTTGTGATTATGCCCTAAAGTTTTATAAAGGACCTACAACTAATCAAGGAATATTTCCTACATAAATCAAATTACTTTAAATCTCTATAAACCCAATCATGTCTGATTTGGTTTTTGTTCAGAGTAGAAAGCTGCATGATTTCACAACTTCAGATACTGTTTTATTGACACACACAATATGCACTTCTCTAAAGGGTATAGAATGAATACTTGACACACGAGCAAACTGGAATGATCATCCAGGTTAATTAGTGGGTCTATGTTTCAAAATTGATAAAGGGGAGAGCTGGGAAAAGAAGAGCTTTGAACACTGGTTATTCTGAGCATAGGAGGAGTCTTTGTGAAAGTAATCAGTTCCTCACTGCTCGTTATGATTGTCCTCAGGAAAGTACTTTTCTTTTTACTTACAGGAAAGAGAATGAGTGTCACACTGGAATGGATTCCTTTGCTGTTGTTGACAGTGCCTGATGATTAATATGAAAATAAATCACCCACCCCTTCATCCATACAGGATGAAGTCATAAAAGGTTTGATCTAAATAGCTTCAATTTACAAATGATTGGGTGATGCTCAGATAAAAGAATACTGTTTGATGCATGGAGTGAAGAAGGCAGACAGACAATGGGAGTTTCTTGAATCTAGGTGTTAATCTGAGAACTGAGCAAGGCCTCTAATTGGGTAGTTCTGCAGACCTTCCATGAAATGATACCTTTTTGAGGAAGCGTAGTATATCTCTTTGAACCTTCAGGGTGGAAACTAAGGCAAACAGGTTTGCACAGATATTTACTGTCAGATTAGGAGCATTTTAAATGGTTCTATGAGATGTCTGCAATGAAGTTTAAAGGCAGTGTTATGAAAACTCCACAAACTATCATGTTTTTGTTAATTTCTAAAATTATACTGAACCATTAATGAAATAAGCCATTATAGATCAGGGAACTGATGGGGAAATCTTGTGGCTACCTCAAAAGCAACTGTAGCAATAATGCATTTATAAAATGCACAAAAATTATTTACACTACAACTTGGAAGGTTCTTTGGTGACTCTACTTTTCAACATACAGTCATAACTAAAAAGAATTTGCTTACTGGCACGAAACTGGAGAAGTGATAGAATATGTTGACTCAAACAGTTTGTAACACAGTGCATTTCATTTGGAACTCAGAAAATTAGGTTCCAAAAATTAAGGACCTAGAGATGAACGAGAAAGTAGAAGGCAGCATTTTTATTCTCACTATCCATCACATATTGTTTGGCTTCCTGATTTGTGTTGCAATTTAATCTACATTGAACCACAGTCTGGCAGAGATCAGGAATTACGTTGGAGCAGGGACCTCCCCAAATCCACACTGCTGAGGAGTAGGACAGTAAGCAGGCCCCTAACTTTTCTTTTTCTGAGAGGGCCTATTCTACACAATGAACTTGTGGATTCATTCACACCTACATTTGATTTCATTAGCAAGGTGAGTTTAGGGAAAGATCCAGAGTTGCACAACCAAGCAAATTAGATCCCAGAATATCTCTAAGCTAAAGCCAGAAGGGCTAAATAACATTCTTCCAAAAAGACACTTGGATTTAGATCTGACCTATACTCTATATAAAGAAAGACTTGAATATGAAAGATCTATTTGTACTGGGAAAGGGGAGGGAGTAGCTGAAGAAAAATAAAAATTATAGCCAGGAAACCTAGGTACAAATATACTTCCCATAGCTCACTAGAGAGGTAAATCTGAGAGATTTTTTAACCTATTTGAGCTTAAAATTTTTTCATTTATTATATCTTGAGGTATTGAAAATTTACAAAGATAATGCCTATAAATATTATAAAATATTATGTTTCATTTTCGCCAAATCTAAGCAATTTGTGCATCAGATAATAAAGATGCTTTACCAACAGAAGTAATCCTTTTCAGCCTGCTGTATATATGCTAGGAGATGTTTTTTCTTCTATCAAGTTCTGACCCTAACAATGTCTGCCTGAAAGAGACAGGTAATAAAAAAGATACTAAATGAGTGGAGTTATTATTCCATTCCTCGCTCCTCTCTATGATTTGCTGGCCTCCTTTCCCTGGTCTTTTTTAGAGGGTGCAGATGGCTCATTATAGTGACTTCCAGGGACACAATTCTTTTCTCCTATGGTGGATGATGTTTCCAAGATAGCTGTCTTCAAGTGAATCTTCATTCTTTCCCATACTAACTTCCTCCATATACACTTTTGCCTCTAATATTACCATGACATAGATGGTAAACATTTTTAATCTAAATTACTAAGGTAGGTGCTTCAATAGGGGTGGGAGGTGGGGGTGCAGAAAGCCACTACCAACTGAAGTTCATAACCAATAGCTCATCAGAGACATCTAGCAACAGTAGAACTAGGATGTCCACAGCAGCCTCAAAACGTGGCAGGGGAGAGCATAACTACTTTATCCAACAATAACCTTAAAGCTAAGGAATATTGCAGCTTCTTATACTAACAGGAAATTTCTCTCTCAAAAGTTGAAGCATTTTTGTGCCCTGCCACATTTTCTTTTGTAGTAACCATTTCCATAACTTTGCTTTAGCTATGCCAGTTTCAGACAGGACAAGTCATAGGCTGCAGAGTGATTCCAATTCATCAAAAATTTCTACTCCTTCCTGCATCTTAAGTCTCTGGATTTCAAACCTGCTTCATCCAACTCCAAATCCTGGACACCAAATCACTTGGTGATTATTATTAGAAGAGAGAGCAAAGTAATCCGATGAGTGGCAGAAACAGCAGATCTTTTGCTAGTTTGCAAAAGGGTCTGGTTTGGATGTTCAAAAGCCAGTCACAAGTGGAGAGCTGCCAACATTTTTTTCCAGGTATTTAATTTGTCTTAAAGCGAAGCTTCCTTCTATTCCATACCAACCTTCTCTCCATATGCTTTTGCTTCAGGTATCATGACAGCTTAGGTAAGCAGTGCTAACCAAAATTGCTGAGTCACTTCTAGTTTTCAGTCGGGAGCAGGAGTGATGGGAGAAGGCCTCAGCACAAATGGAACTATCTCAGGCTTGAATTTTTAAATAGTGTGTATTCTCTGATCTGCTGCATGGTCAGTGGGCTGCGCAGCTAGTAGATGAGAGAATTAATTTGGTGACCAAAGCCCACTACTAGATTTAAAATTCTTAGATATCCAGACTGCTTGGAAATGATGCTGGTAGAGCTACTCTGAGGTAACAGGGACTGTGTGCATCCACAGTGGTTGGGACTTAGCCGGGGAGCTCCAGTTATACTCAGACCCCAAAGGAAATCACTGAAGAGCCCAAAGGATCACTCACTTTCACTCCATATCCTGCAGAAACTCTTATAGCTGAGGCAGTACATACCACATAGCTCTGTACTTGTTAAAATATGGCTTTCATTGAGATTAATTACAATAAGAAAAGTAGTATCTGTGTGGCTATACCAAGTCTTAGAATGTGAGATATTTCACACACAGCTCCTCCCTGAGCAGTAAGGTGGGTACGAATGTATTGTTGTGCTAATAGAATGAGGGGGATGAACTCAATCGAGCTTTATTCTTTTAAAAAAAATTCTGTGAATTGATACACTGCAGGCTTGATGGGAAGTAAATTGGCGGAAGCTATAGGGCAGGTTAGCCTGGGTGCTCTTCAGGCCATTGTGATCTCTGGACTGTTTGAACTAGGACAGTAGTTTTTTTCTTTCTTCCTCTCGTGATCGAAGGGGTTCGGCACACTGCTATTTCCTCGAGTTTGAAGAACTTCCTGGGCATCACTAGGAAACATCCTATTGGTGGATTGTGTGGCCCCTTCAGCAAGGAATAAAGTGGAAAACAGAGTAAGGAGGCAGATGAGTCAGGACAGGCAGCGTGGCAAAAGCAACAAACAGGGTGATCATGGGTCATGGAACACAGGCCTACGTGAGGACAACTGTCGCAGTAAGACAGAGGTGCTGGCTTAACAGACTGGAGCATTAATCTGCTGAGCAACATGCCCACATCTCCACGGAGTAGCATTTTTATTGCAGTATGACTTTCTTGGGAAATAAACAAAACTTTAAATAAATCACAATTACTTATTGCTTAGTATTTTGGATAATAAATTCTTTAGTTTATCAGTACCTCACGGCCTTCAAATGTGCATTCTTCAGATAGTTTCAAATACATATACATTCTTTCTCCTGAACAATAAATTATTCAAAAAGGAAAAGGTACATAATTTTAAAGCAAAGAAAAAACAAAAACATATATTTCTGACATTTCTCTTAAACTTATATGAAGACAATTCTCTCTATGTTAGACGTTTAAATATAAATAATAAAGGACATTATGTTATTTACAATGTTACACGGTAAGCTGAGAGTAAAAACTGACATTAACTCATAAAGACAGTAAATGATTTAAGAAAACATCCAAGTAATGAACAATATGAATTTACAAAAGAATATATAATAGACTTTTTGATATGTGGCTATTTCCTTTTGTCTGCAGTGTCTCATGGGTCTTGGTGGATAAAAAAAAATCTTTTGTGGCTGATGGAAGGCAGCCAGTACTAAAAGATAAGACCAGGCATTCTTTATACTACACCAGTGTGGGCCATGAACCCTTCAACTTCAGGCCAAAAAAAGGAATAGTTACTGAGCAAGTTACCCTGGGTTGACTCTGTCCTTGTCCTGACAGTCACAATGAAACAAGAAGACACGGCATATTGCTGTTTGAGACATATTCCTCTGTACAGAGTACTGTTTGGGGGAAAGTGAAGGCTCTTTGCCTGGCAGTCTTGGGGGAAGAAGGATACAAGAAAAAGTAGGATGGAAAATTAATCTTGAGGAAGAAAGGAGGAGTGTTCCATATATTATGCTCTGTTGTACGCCCTCAGTGGGATGGGATTCCAAACTCAAGAAACAAAGTTGCTGTCAAACTTCTCTGCAATTTCCATGACCTTAAAAGCCAACATGGCTTTCCATGTGCTGGAAACAGAGGTTTCCACCCCTTGGGTTTGCCACTGCCCTGCTGAATTTATAATCAGGGATGCTTGTGAATAACATGGCAACAAAGCATCACAGAGAAGTCCCTATGAACATGAATTTGGGGCCTGGGCTAGGGAGCCCTGAGCATTCAGCTGACCTTTCTGATTCAGAGAGACTCATGTTCTGCAAGGTGAAAGACTGGCCCAAGTAAATGCCACCTCTATGTGAAATCAGCATTAGCTGGAAATAAAATTCCGTATATCTATTTGCAACTGGAAAATTTATAGCAATTCTCATACGGAGAAAAAATGTCCCTCAGTTTTTTCATCAGGAGATTCTGAAATTGACCTTTTTCAGAAAGGATCAGCTGAATACCCTGATACCCCAAGAAATTGAAACAGAGTGTTGAGAGTTTTAAAATGATAGGAATTTGTTTATTGAAATAGGGAAGAATGAATCAGGGCCTTCAAAGGCAACATCAAAATAATTGAAAGCCTCTTCAAACTGATGGTGGTCTTTCTCATGCCATGGGCTGACTCATTTCTGCCCAACCAGGAAACTGCTGCAAACCGACAGGGGATCTCCTCTGTGTATGTCACAGAGCAAAGTGGGACCGTGGTAAGTGCAGAGAAAGTGGTATGTGAACAGTGATGACAAACGCTAATGGTGACATGAAGGAGCTGTAGACAAGCCTCTCAGTGGACTGCGAAAACACGAAACCCAGAAGGAGGGTAAAGACTTTCACTCATGCTCAGTGTACATTTTTTTTCCCTAAGACCTGCTTGCCTGTCCTGTCTTCCTTTTGATTTGTAAAATAAAGATCTGGTAAAGAGATACATTCAGCCCAGTTGCGAATGAGGAGTAATTACTCTCCTTGATACTGTGCACTTCCAGCCAGCCTGTTTCCCATTTTGCTCTGTGGCTCCTAAGAGGCCACTTGGAACCTAAGTACAGCTCTACTCTTCATTTAACAGGTATCAGGCAGGCACAAAATGGGTTCTGCATTAAATTTTCTTCTTTCCCTTGAATTAGCAATTACTTTAAAATGTTAATACCTATAGGCCTTCAGTGGATTTGCAATCACAAGAGAACATGCAAAATTCAGACCAGTCTTAGTCCTGCTCTTGTGACAATAAAGCAAAATTTAAGAAAGGGAAAAAATGGGTGATGCAGGCTTTAAATGGAGAGGTCAGTCTACAGGTGGGGGTCACTTCTGCAAGTAAAGGTGCAATCTTTCCAACACTTCTGACATTTCCTTATGAGTCACCACCTGTGGGAGGTTCTTACTACAAACAAATCACATGCACATTGGCCATTCCTGACAAGAGGTGTCCATGCATAGTTATGACCTATTCTAGGCAATGTGGATAAATAAAAAGAACATAATGGAAAGAAAGGAGTAATCAACCAAACTCGAAAATGTCAACCAAGTCACACAGCTGCTCTCTGTGTCTCCTACATGCCCACACCTGCTAAACACTTGACAATAAAACCAATTTCCAATGCGGACAATCTCAATTATGCACACACCAGAAGAGTTTCAGGCAGACTGCTGAATGTACTGTTTGTACTGGACTTCTGATGCCAAGATCTGCCTCTTCTGGAGCTGAGGAGACACAACCAATCAGTAGCTCCCAAATCAATGGAAGATACAAGTCAGAAATGATTGCACCATTGCCAGTTGTGGTCTGTTGTTCAAATGAATGAGCTGCTCAATCATTCCCCCAGGGAGCAAGTAAAGCCGAGTCCCCTGCTAAGTTTTTAGATTGAACCTAATGGCAGGCCAGAACCCATTTTCTAAGCTATGCCTAAAACTGCTGCTTTTTAAGAAAAATAAAGTAAAATAAGTAGTAGCTTCTTTTAGCAAGAGCAAGCTGTCTTCTGATTAATAATATAGTTTTTTGTAAATCACAGTATTACTTTCTTCCTAATATTTAACATTACTTAGTGCAGTTTCCTGCTGTATTTAATAGTAGCATGCTGTTGGATCTACTATTATCTCAGAGCCCAATGAAGCAAACCTTTGGCTGACAGAGTAAACAGAACTCATTTCATATTCTTAAAGCAAAGAAAACTTCATACAAAAGATAAGAGTATTTGGATGGATGTGCCATTACAAGACGTCCGGATCAGGTGCTACTACAAGCAAACAGAAGGACAGCTGCAAGTCTTGCAAATCATACATCCAGTCAATGTCAGAATGCAGTGCACAAGAAGCCAGCAAAAACTGAATGTATGGAAGGCTTTGCTGAAATACTGTGGAAAAGCATCACTGTAACTGTACAAAACTTGCTCTTGACATAACATAACATAAAGGCACCATTGATATCTTTCTCATTTTGAAATACTGTAAAAAATTGCTACATATGGCACATAACACATTTTTACATACATATATTTAATTTATAAAAGTTTTTCCTGTTTTCTATTTGCAGAACTGCTAAAATAAAATAAATTGTTTAATTTAAGGTGGAATACTTTATTATATAAAATAAAGTTTTACAGGTGAATCTATGTGTTTATTTAAGTTTTATACAGCAATAGGGTCTTGGTTAGCAATTACACTAGACAGCCTGGCCTGTAATTCTTCCTGCGTCGAGAAGCGGCCTGCTGGGTTAGTCCTGCTGTCAGACAGGCGGAAGGCAGGCGCTGCCTCGAGGCTGGCTGCCAGGGGGTTCTGTACACCCAGGAAAGGTGTATCTTCTCCTACTCGTTCATCTTCTGTTTCACTCTCTGAGTCACTGTTCTCAGAGCTTGTGTTGCTCTCCATTTCCAACCTGTTGGCAATGTGGCCATTGGGCTTGGTTCTTTTGGCCCGCCGGCTATTGGCGAGTTTCTTAACAGGCTCTTGAGCTGGTTCGTACTCCTGGGTGGTCTCATACTCCTCATCCTCCACTATCCTCAAGGGGCTGGGGGGCAGGCTGTTACTCTCATGTGCAGGGTTGTGATGAAAGTTACTGAACTGCTGAGGAGGATGGTCGTACTTCTTTTCCCGCAGCTTCGGTGGGGTCACAAGAAGCAGAGGTCGCTCTTCTTCCACGAGAGGGCTGACTGCCATGGAGGGCATGGACACTGTCATGCTGGATGCCGGTGGAGACATTTCCGAAGGGGGTGATTTGGGGGAGCTTGGCGTATGGAAATCTACAGGTGACATACGAGCCGGGGTGGTCATGGCTGACACATACCTGTGTAAGCACAGAATACCCCGCATGAGTGTGGCTGAACAAGAGGCACAGGGCAGGGAGGGTAAGGGCACGGTGTTCACGAAGGGGCCTCATCAGAGAACAATACTCACTGCCCGCAGCTCGATTTTTACAACTAGGATGGTCAGTACCCTTGGAATCTAAAGTTATGTAGCCAAGAGTTCCCTGATGGGAGTCCATGCAAAGATCTACTACATTGTCTAGCTCAACAAAACTTTTGGGATTTCCAATCTCATCAGGAGTTTAAATAAAAGCATGTGAACTGAGAAAAGAGGGCACTGGGTCCTGGTAATCTCGCGAGTTATAAAGACCGAGGCTCAGGGAGTCAGAAGGGAAAGAAGTATTACTTAAATACTATACCTTCCTACAGGCCAAGGGGTCTTAGAGAATGAAGCCCAAATGGGGAATGGAAGAAGATCTAAGATGAGGTGCTGAGAGCTGGATCTGCATGCATTTGGATCTGTGTGCCTTGTCTCTCCTGAGCTCAGCTATAAGGCTACGTCTCATGAAAAAAAAAGAGCATAGTAACTCAGATTTATTCCTGACAACAGTGTCATACAATTTGTGTGTTTTAAATTTTTTCCATGAAATGCTACTACCCCTCCCAGGGTGCAAGACAGTCAAAGGGAGCTAGGGAAAGCCTTATGCTAGGGTGATAGTTACCACAACGGAGACAATGTCCAAGACTCAGTTCCATCTCTCTTCCAAACACACCAACAGTCTTTGGTGCATGCAAAAATCAGCTAAATTGCCTGGCAACCTTTTGTGACTCCTGTGGGACTGACTGTGCTATAACACGACACAGGTCTGTGACGTCTGGTAACGCTCATTGAATCGCACTGCTGAGACGGAGCTCATAGTTTTTACCACAAGGTGCTTTCTTCCACCAGAATAAGAGGGCTTGAATTTTGGCCCAGAGGAAGATGAGTCACACTTCTCAGTTTTTGCTAAAAATATTAGCGCACAGCACTAAGTGACTCTTCCTTTTATACTGACATTTACAACATCTAATGTGATGTGATCTGTGAGGACACAGGATACCACTGTGTGAATTCTAGCTATCAGGAATAGGAACTTTCTCGCTTTTCTATGATTTCCCGCTTTTCTATGATGCATAGTGATCTGGATGTGAGATATGGTAGTGCGTAAAATAGAAGTGTCTTGGAGATTGTCTGCAGACTTTTTGTTTCAATGGTACTTAAACTAAGATCCTATGAAATGGGAGTCCAAATTCAGCCAGCACACAAGTGATTTGTCTTTTCCCACATGACCTTGCGATGTAGGCATATTCTGCAGAACTAGGCAGTATGTGGGGTAGGTAAGCAGGCCCAGAGAATGCACGTGTTAGTCTGTCAAAGACCCACATTTCAAGTAGTGGTAAAGAAAGATTTCACCCCTAACTTCCTTTCCAAGTGTCAAAAAAATTTTAATTAGGTTGGACAGACTTTTTAAATACATAAAAATTAAATCTGATGACTTTAGGATGAATGTTTTAGGCTATTGGCTAAAAGTTGGCTTTTAGCGTTGGCTCTTGCCTATTTTTTTCAGAGATGGGTTGAGGAGGGAGCTCTAAACCTTTAAATTCCATTCAGCACATAGCACAAAAATGGCATTTTTGAGAAAAGATGCTGAAGAAGTTACTGTGCGCTCGGTGACACACGGTTCAGGAGGGGCTACTCTTGGTTCTGAGAATTCCAAGTCCATAAGTAGAAAGAATCTTTCAAAAACATTCCCAACCATATAACTACCAAATAAACGTGGATTTGGCATGACAGGAACCTTACATGGTAAAGAACCGAACTGAGTTGACAGTATAATAAAATTAAGCCAATGGATTAGAAAGCAAATAGGTAACCATTTATAGATGGGATAAAACAGCCAATTGGGAATAATTATCTTTTCATATAGGTAAGAATGCATAAGAGAGAATCCATGAATTTAATATCCCTACTAAAATGTCTCTTGGAAGTAGGTTTCCCCCTTTCTTCATTTTCCTTCTCTGTTGCTCCTGCAACCCAAACCGATCTCCCCATAAGAAAGCTCAAGCATCCTGGAACAATCGGCCATGCTGAAAACATGTCTGCTTTGAACACCATCTGCGAAGACTTCTAGATGGGGTATATGGGAGATCTGCCTATTCATCTGTCCCTCCTTGGAGAGTCATAAAAGGAGAAATACGTAGTGGACACCGGCAGCTGCCCCCACCCCCATGCCTATCAGTAGTGACATAGCCCTTAATTTGCTTAAGTGAGGCTGGAAGGAAAGACAGAGTTAAACATGAGAACACGAGGCCTGCTCAACCCCCAGATTATGGTTCGGGTAAGCGATGTACTAGAACTAGAGACACAAGGGTCCTTGTCAAGCCTTGAGGCCGCCTGCCTAAGGTGACAACTGAGGAAACAGACCCGGAGGTTTGAGAGACTATGGCCAGGTTTGGGGGCTCCAAGTCTGCTGCTCCTTCTACATCAAGTTGCTCCAGCTCTTGAAGAGCCTGTTGCCTATCAACCAATGGGACGACACCAGAGGCTCAGAGGAACTGAGTTCAAAAGGATTTCATCAACTAGGAGCTCATGGCTCCTACAGCAGGAATGGGCCGCCCACCCTGAGCAGGCGGCTTCTTGATGTGAGACGCAGCTGCTCTGTATTGAGGTTCCTCGGCAGCAGCTCCGCCCCTCAGTGTTACCTTTCGCTGTGAGGAGAGTCTCGGTAGGAGTCAGGGGTTTCTCTGGCATGCCTGAGAAAGCTGTTACATTCGCGGGGGCCTCCCAAGCCGTTTAGACGTCCTCTTGGGCCCCCACTGGGGCTGCTGTGCCGACTGTTTTCCACTGATGACATCACAATTACAGAGTGGTTCTCTGAAATAACGCTTTCGGTGTGTCCATTGCTCCAGCTAGAGAAGAGGAAATGAGAGATGCTGTGTGCTTTTATGTTCATTAGATGAAAAAATGAAGAAAAGAACCAAGTCTGACACACACCATTCTTCATATTACTGGTGCACCATGCCTCACCACAGCACTAGTTGTGTAAGAACATAATTGATACAAAGATCCCTGCTGCGAAGAAGAGCTTGACTCACACTGCTGTGAGAGCACACAATTTATTCACTTGTTCACGCATCCAATATTACTTATCTAATGTCACTATGCACTAAGTATTCTTACAGGTTATGCCACACTTCTCAATGAAACAGTTTAGCAGGTAGCCAGACATGCGTAAAGCTGATCTTTAGAAAAGGGTACAACAGCTCTGCAAAGCAGGTGCCCTACTTTCTCTAGGGGTATCGAGGTTTGGATTTACACTGCAGTTAAGGAGAGTCCGCACTGATAACCAGCATTTATTCACGTGCAAGGACTGTAGAGTTTTTGCGCCTGACACACCACTTTCTCTTTCAGGCCGTGGCAGCAAAGGACAATGTGAAAACAAAACCTTTCTTAGAAAAATGCCCTGAAAGTTTTAAATTCTCATACCTGTGACTTGGTGTCTGGGTGACAGTGGTGGAGTGATGCGTGGTTGAGGTATAATGGCTGGTGGAGAAAGATGTCTCAGCTTCTCTCTCAACAATATGCTCACTAGAGATGACATTTTTAGATACGTATTGCTGGACAGACAAAGAGAAACAACTTGAAGATTCATGTATAACAAAATACGAATACTATCACACACACATGTGTGGGCACAAGTCTATTCTTGTACCCTTGCTTCCTAACAACTTCCATTTCTTCCACTGAGAGTCCTCTCGTGGCTAGTCTAGCATTCAGATTAAATGAATGGAATTAATGAGTTGCTGTCTGGAGGTGAATACAGTATAGATTCTAACATCATAACTCTATTCGATCAGAAAAAGATCTCATTCATGTGTCTCTTTTCCAATTGCTAATAGGACTAGAATTCAAAATAAATACTGTACAATATTCGCTTTTTGTCAGGGTTGCTGCAAGTAAAAAGCTAACAGAAATCTGAGTAAAATAAAAGGATACACAAATCTTATTTTATTTCCAATTTCAAGCCATTAGCAAAATACTTTTGAATATCTATATTTTGAATCTACCTTTAAAAAATTTTATTTTATCCCATTCCCCCCCTTTGAATTTTGTACTACTCACATTACCTTTGTTTTTTTAAAATTTTTTGGTCTTTACTGGTACATTACATATATGCATCATGATTGCACTCCATAATGGGGATTTGTACCAGTATAAGACACAACTTAATTCTCATTATTTCCCATAGCCCTTCCCACCTTACCGCCCCCCCATATATATAAAATTTGTTTCCTTACTTTATTGTTACAATCTCATCATTTTTCCCCCTTCACCCTATTTTACATTGAACATTTTCTATTTCACAATATATAACATATAATTCTAGGACTCATTTACATCTTTATTTTTTCATACCAGAAAAAAGATGCGATATGTACCTATCTGTGACCTATTTATTTCACTTATAAGGTTTTTTGAGACAGGGTCTCGCTTTGTGGTTCAGGCTGGCCCTGGCTCAGCCTCAAACTCACTTCACAGCAATCCTCCTGCCTCTGCCTCCCAAGTGCTGGGATTACAGGCATAAGCCACCACGCCCGGCACTATGGTATGTGGTACTGGTTGCTGCTGAGGTGAGTCTCCATACCCAGTATGGTATGTGGTTACTGGGGATCGAACCCGGGTCCTTGCACTTACAAGACAGATGCCGGAATCACTGAGCTATATCCCCGGTCCTCACATTACCTTTCTGATATCACTGAAATTTTTTACTTATTTTCAGTGGTAAGATTAACAAAGCTACTGTAAAATTTGAAGGGATTACAACAGCTGTCGCGATAACATGACAATGCACTTAATATACATATATATATATGGCCTTATATTTACTGCAACTAGACTCTTTCCCTCAGTAAACCACAGTAGCTATTATTGCCTTTTATCAGTAAGAAGTTGTATTTTTGACGTTGTTTTTGAGGTTTTGTTTTAAACACAATTAGATTACTAACAAATTGTGTTAAACAACAGAACAAGAGTGGCCAGCAATATTTTTTGATGAATCAGAAAACCTATAGTCAGGTAAGCCCTGGGATTTGAAGAACTGGATATATTCATGGAAACCCTGAAATACACAATTTGAATGATGCATGAAATTCTGGCCAGTTCTGTCTATACAAGATTATTCCACACAGATCTTCCTGGGAAGTACGGCTGGCTTGTTTCAAGGGAAAGATAGAGAGTGACCGCTGGTCCCTGTACAAGCTACTCTTGCCTCTCGGGAGGCAACTTAAACTCAGTCAATCCAATGAAAGTGTTATTTAACAATTACTGAACACTGGCTAAGTCTTACTAGACTGTTTCCTACAGATTATTGTATTTAATGCCTATAAGGAGACTTTGAAATAGAGATTAGTTGTAAGCCTACTTGCATAATGAAGAATAAGGGTTGAAAAGAGGGTATAGTTTAAAGACACTATTTGAGCCATAGCTAGTCTAGGTGCCTCAGTAATATGCCTCATAGTATAACATACACAGATGGACCATCACTGGGCAGGGAATGCAGTTATCAGCCTCCAGAGCATTCTGAATGTGGTGAAGGAGGAAGAGATGAGGGTGCTAATCTAGTGGCGCTTTCCCCTCTAGTCTCCTGAAGATCTCTGCCACGAGAATAGCTTGTAACTGCCAACTTGAGTCTATAACCTACCTGCTCCACTCAGAATATACCTTTTCCTTCTGCAAGTTCAGCGCAGAAAATACTATTGCGATACAAACTCCAAACTTTGTTCATTAAAAAAAACTGCACCTCGGCGTGAAGTGAAAAAAAAAAAAAAAAAGAAAAAAATAGAACAAAAACAACAAAAAACTGAGGTCATCCAACATTAGGAAGTATTCCTAATAAAAATAATTAAAAATCCCGTTCCTCAGTGATCTCACCTGACTGGTCATGGGCTGGAGACAGCCTTCATTGCTGGATGATTGAAAAATAAATATTGTTTTCTGATTTTATTCATTTTCTTTTTTTCCCTCATTATGACATTCCTATTAAAAAAAAAAAAAAAACCTAACATTTTTCTTCCTACCCCTTAATGAACATTTTATAAGAGGAAATGTGATGGTTTTACAGTAAGTAACTGAATCTTCTTAAAAAAATGTACCCATTATTTTCTCCTGGCAAAATCTTAATTTCCTGGAAGTCATAGTGATTAATGCTGGCATCTAATAGCCTAAAAGCTTCATAAAATAAATTTCAAGGTGCCAGCACAAAAGGGAGACACTCAGTATTTTTCCATGAGCCAGAATCAACATACATTGACCAGCTGGACGTTCTCGGGGGGTGGGTTGGGGTGGTGCGGCCCGTTTGCTATGTTCGCCATGTTGTTCCTCTCAGACCGAAGACTCTGTCGAAGCCTGTCATGAAGCTTTTTCCGCTGCTTCCTAGAACAAGAAAGGGAGTATTTAGTTTTCCTATTACTTACATTTCTTACTAGAGCCAAAACTTTGTTCTGCCAATGCCTATGAGTACCTCAAGTCAGTGGACTGGTAGTGAGGAAGAGGCTGGGGAACTTATGCTATTGTACCTCACGGCAGCAATGAATATCAAAGGTGTATGAGATTCTTACAAAAGCCCTATTACTTCACTGAGGGGCAGGTAAAAGGGGGAGAAAATAAACATGCTCGTACTTGGCTGAACTCCCAACTTTCTTAGCAATCCATCTTTGCCTCAGTCTGACCGATGACTAACTGCCTTAGTTGCACTTTGTGCCGTGGAATTTATGAAGCTGACTCCATTCAGAGTTGGGTTTTGTGTGTGTGATCTCTTAAGGAGCTTAGCTTTATGTTTGTAAGTTATACGCAGTTACTATACAGGTAAATGTTACATGCCTATCAGCATGTTTTGCCACTGGATTTTGTCTCAATTGTAGCATGATCCTACTCTTGCAAGGTTTTTGTAAAAGTAGGCCGTGAGCGCTAAAATCAAAGCTAACAAGACTTCTGAGGTCATTCCTAGGAAGGTTTATCCTACGGCTCACTCATTTCTAACAACATGCTAAAGCATGGGGTAACGAGAGAATATAAGCCATTTCCTTGATTTTTGTGGTGTGAATGCGTATTTCTTTTATTCCTCAATGCAACATTCAATTATGATGATAATTATTCCCAAACCATGACCAGTTATGCCAAGAAAGTGTTATGGTTGAAATTAAATACAGTGGAGGAGAGGGGGCAGAGAGTAAATGTATCTGCTAATGTAGAACAAGCTTAAAGGATTGAACAGTCACCACAAATGTGTTTTAAAGTTTTCTCTTTAATTTTTTCAAAGTAAGTTTTGCTTGATTTTCCTCCCAAGAGGTTATTTTAGACACCTCCCATTTTGAAAGCATTTATACTAGCAATCGAATTAAATAGGATCAAAACATAGTCACTCTAAGGTTCTGAAAACCGCACTGCAAATATCATTATATGCTTCTTTTATCTCTTAAGGCTCTAGCAAATTGGACTCGATCTTAGCAGTCCTGTGTTAAGCACACATGCCCTTGGTCTCTGATTATTTTTGTGGTACTAGGTGCACATACTCGGTAAGTGATCTGCTACTAGGCTATAGCTCTAGCTCCACACAGTCCTCTCACTGCACAGTGCCCATGTGTACCCCCTGGGCTTCCGTAGGGACTGTGGTTACTTATCAGAAATCTCCTGATCACTTTCACATAGACAGTTTTCCAATGCACATGATTAGGAAAGATCCTCAAAATGCATTATTTACCAGGAAAAGTAATGGGAAGCCCCTCTACTGTTTTCTCCCTATTTTTGGGTGTGGAGTCAGTCTAATATCTGCTGAGCAACAAGAGACAGGAGGGGAGAAGGAAGGTTTACTTGGTTTTGCAGTAGGCCACCACACACATGATGCCGACCACCAGCAGGGCGATGCAGATGCCGCTTATGGTCAGCACTCTTTTCTGGTAGAGCTCCTCCGCTTCTGGAAAGGAGTGAGAGCAGATGTCACCAAGGTCACCTACACTTGCCAGGACTTACTACAACTGAACAACTGACATGTGTGGCACTGTCTGTGTCCACAAGAAAATAATGATGTAACAGTCTTTACACTTACAGACATATGTAAGGTACAACATGCTCTGTGCTATATTTGGTACATAAAGAATAAAGCCAGCTAGGGCTATTGACAATAAAATACTATATAATTAATCTTATAGTAAATTATATATATGATATTAAACTGAAAAATCATAAACAACTATAAAGTATGATTTGGTTGAAATTCTACAGATTTTTAAAAACTTTTGGAAAAATTTTCAAAAAGTAAAAAAGCTCTTGCAAAGACAACAGGAATCCACACCAATAAAAAGAGCTAGAACTGCTTCCACTGAGATCCTCCTCTCTTCTTCCTCACCTCCACCCCCAGCTTTTTTGGATTTTTCAGTTCCATTACACCATCAATTCCCATCCAGTGGTCTTTGCAAAGAGTCATTTGCAGCTTTAACAAAATTAAATTTTAAGACAATCGCAAACATGGACTTGGCTTGTAGTTAGCAAGAAAACTGAAGTCAGATCCCTATGATTTATCACTAAAATTTGAAACACAAGAAGCAACACAGCAGGCATAGTCAGGCATTGTATCAGAGAAAATTCAATCTGATTATAGGGTAGTCTTGGGCCAAAACGAAGATGTGTTCTTTATAAGGCAATGCTTACTTAAAGAACTCATGTATTTGTGTACACAAGTTTGTCTCTAGCAGTGATGGATGAAGTGGATTGCAGATCCCCATATTGGCCAAATTAGCTAAGGGACATTGTCCTAAGTATGATGCTTAGAACTTTGTATGAAAAGTACTACTGTATTCAGAACCAGTCTCTAATTCACAGAAAATTTTCTATTTGAAAATCAGCTTCTTTAGAAGATAACATGATTATGCCAAAGACGCACAACTTCTCAAGAAGATTTTCTGACTTCATTGGGATCTTGATCTCTTAGGAGTTGAACTTCCAACAATAATTTGGAGATCTTCACAAGCTCACTCAGAATGAGACTCAACCAGTGCACAGTGAGCTGGATGGACAGATGGACTCTACTTGCCTTTATAGTTAAGCTGGCCAAGAATGAGAGGATCATTACACAGTTGGAGTTAGCTTATCTGGACATCGACAAGACACCCTCAAAAATATTTCCATTCTACATACACAGTCTGGACAACTACACCTTCTTCTCTGTTGAGAGAGGAAGTTTTCTTGAAATGAAAAAGTGGATTTTAATTTCTAGGATACAGTGGGCCTTATCATTAAACAAAACATTTCCTACAAGCCAAGCCCATGATAATCAAATCCCACTTAACAGGTCAAGAACATTGTCAAATCAAATTAATAGAGCACTGATTATAACAGGAGGAGGAGGAGGAGGAACAGGAGAGAAGTCAGTGGGTGTAACACTAGAATGCTGCACAGATTATACAAAAACAAACTGAAAAGGTTGGAAACGGAAAGAAAAAACAAACCAGGAGGACAGACAGACTGACAGGCAGAATGACAGAGAGCAAGGAAGTCAAGTACAAGGGGAAACGAGGTTAAAAGTTGGGGAGCCATCTGAAGTCCCTGGCACAACATGCCTGACACTAAGGGAGGAAGAATAAACAAAATAAAGAAAAGTAGAGGGAGGAGATGCTCGGAGGGGGAGGGGTGAGAGGTGCAAAGATGGAAGGGGTATCTCATACAGCATAACTCCTGACCTGGGCTGGCAGTCACGTGAAAGCCACGGTTAGAAAGCAAAGCAGCTGGTGCAATGCGGTGCAACAATGTACCGGGAGGCAGAGAGTTGGTGTCACCAATTTTTGTGCCACAAGAGTCAAACAAGGGCATGGAAGGCGAGGGCTTGTGTGTTAATTGCTGTGTCTGCTGCTTTCCCTCCCTCAGAGCCGCTGCGTGGGGAATGACTCCAGTGAGGTGTCATCTGTGAGCTGTTACCACTGTGTACTCCCTTCCTGACCTTGGTATCTCCATCAGTTTTGAACTGAAGCTTAAACCTAAGAAGCAGAGGCATCGCCCCCCTGGCCCTTCTCCATGGGACCCAGAACAAACAGCTGGGATGGGTAGTTAAGAAAAAAGAAGGTCAGTATTCTGGCCAGAAAGAGGAAGGCCCTGCTTTTTAGTGTCTTCTCTCATTTACTTTATTTTAGTTTTTCTCTTAAAATGGTAAAGTCAGGGCTGGGATGGTGGCCAAGTAGTAAATTGCTTCACTGGCATATAGGAAGACTTGGCTCTCATCTGCACCAATGGACCCACCAGAGAGAGAGAGAGAGAGATGAAGACAGAGGGGGAGATGGAAAGGGAGGGAAGGAGGGAGAGAGGGAAAGAGGGAAAGAGACAAAGAAGCAGTGAGTGAGAAAGGGAGATTTAGTTTTAATTTTCCACTGACATTCTAAAATTTTGCCTTTAGAAAACGCTGGGGATTTGCTTCAAAAAGGAGACATAAACAAGGGCTGAATAGGGAAAAATGGAAGCCTGTGTACTCCTGGGATTTGTTTAGACAAGAGCTTTCTTTTGGTTGTTAACTATGAAAGTTGACGTTGTTAATAATGGTTCTCACATCAAATGATTTCCTGGAAACAACAGGGTACCTAATAACGGACAGATGTGAAAGTACTGAAATGGACTAATTAAAGGGGGGACCCACAGAATACAGAAAAGGGATTAAAACTGTTTTCCAATCAATATTGATCAAACATTTCACACTTTGTGTGGTTTTGATAGATCAGGTGACCCCATAATATGGACATACTAAAGGGAAAAAATTTGGAAGTAACAAAAATAATGAGATTCTTATCTCTTTTTCCCTCTATTTTTTTCCTTGTGTGGCAGGGCCCATAGTGTTGAGCAAACAACACTGCTTTCAATGCACACTGAGTTCATCCAAGTGGGCGGACCTGTCGCCATGGGTGGAAGGGCTGCTGAGAGTGCTATCTTTGCTGGACCCACTGTGGTAAATCACATCGAGCAAATTTTCTGCCCTGACGAGTCCAAGCAACAGACAGATCCTGCCTCTTTCTGTTTCACAGACCTCTCAGATCAGATTTCCTTTAAGGACATCACACATTGACCTGCTATGCCACAGAACCTTTAGCAAGTAAGAGGGCAGGTATCAACCAGCACAGTCTTTCCTAATCCTCAGAACTTATCTAGGAAGTTACTCCTCCCAACTCTTTGATTTCATTATTTGGCAGTTGGAATATGATTCTATAATCAGGCCTTAAAACTGAATCATAAGACAAATGTCACCCTGTCAGTGACAAAGGGGAGAGTAATGGTGGAACTCTTTCTTCCCCAAAGGAAGGTCAATACTGCCCACCTTTCAGGAGTGGGGCACTATGTTCCAGAGGGTAGAAACCCTACCAGTGAATACTGAGAGATGACTCCAATCCTTGCAGGCCTGGGCCTCCCATCTCAGGGCTGCACATCACTGACACAGGCCTGTGGGGTGCGGATGGCATCAGGGGAGCCCTCCCACTCCAGGGCTGGCCTTTCTGCTTGGTTCTGTAGGATGAAGACCTTCTGGAAGATGCCCAAGTTTCAATTGCCCTCCAGGACTATTTATTTTTTCATGTTTACAATGGGAAAGATCCTATCTGATTACTTGTCTAGGTCATCTAGATGACCTAAATTTAATTCTAGTAGACCTGAAATTTCTACCTTAAATAGCACAAGGTTTCTCTCTGTTTTTCTCTGTTCAGAGAGCAATGAAGTTCACTAGAGTCATTCTTGAATCTCTCCAGAAAACTCAAGTACTTCAAGTCAGGGCCCACAATGCTTTGTTATGTGAGGGCTTCCTACATTACCATACTGAAGGACGGATTTGACATACCCTCAGACTCCCAGCAGCCTGAGACTGGTGTGGCTTTTAAGCAGATGCAGTTAGGTACTCCTGTTCTTAAGTCTGTGGCCTGATTCTCCCACTCTCACCTCAGCTTGGAGTCTATAATCTAGGGACTGTGAATTTGTGGCAGGTGGGAGGGGGACTTTTAAACTCTGTGTGAAGTTGGTTGGGGATTTTAAAAACTGCTGCACTCAGTAACATTTCAGTAAACTACTCAGGGATGGAGAGTAGAAAAATCACTGTTATAGCTGTATGACCCCTTCTAAAGAAAAAGGAAATTAGTTAGAAACTGAAAAGAGAAGAAAAAGGTTTCAGCTCAGAGGTTCTACAATCTGCAGGCTAAAAGGAATGATGATTGGTTCATACCCATAAATTCAATCCCAAGATGCTCTGCCAATGCAGAAAGGTGACAAAAAAAGAAAGGGAAAAAGTTTCAGAAAAGAGCAATACACTGCACTCCAAAACACATTACACATGACGATTACAGCGCTCTGTGCGTGCACAGGGGACAGATGTGTGCGGCCGGGTCACCAGCAGTGCTCAGGCAAGCATCCCTTAACCCTTAAATGGCTTTACTGAAGGAGAAGTTACATGGCTGAGCTAACCTCTGAGTCCTCACTGGGAAAAGGAACATTTTTTAAAAACCAGATAAGGCATTTGATATTATTATCTTTATTATTTTAAATAAAGACAATTCCAAAGAGGTCAACTTGAATTTTTATCTCAAAGACACACAATGGCAGAGCTAGGAGTAGAAGCCAAGAGGATATTTAACTGGATGTGAAAATTTTATGATGTCCAACTTGGGTTTCCATTGTTGGTGGGCAGTTCTTGTTTTGTATTTTTTAGCTTCTTGTTTCTTTTTTCAGTCTGCTTCATTCACAGAAACAACAAAGCCTTTTGTCCAAAAATCTAGGACATCAAAAAGTTGACTTGGGACATTGGAGATTCCTTCCTCTTTTTTCTTCATATAATGTTTGTGCAGTATTGGAAAACTCCAAGCCCTAATTTTTCAAGTTGCAAAAAAAAAAGAAAAAGAAAAAAAAAAAAGAATTACATGTGGCGGGTGAGTTTCTGGGGATTTTAATTAAATATTTTAATATAATACTTTTTAAAGTAACGATGAGATTGTCTCCTCTCAGTGCCAAGCTTCCTGGGCATAGTCACGAGGTCTACCCATGGCAGGGGCAACTCATTGTGAGCAGATAGCCCAGAATCTGGGCACCACGGACTCCGCAGACTACAGGAGAGCAGGACTTGCACAAGACTAAATGAAGAAATGAAGGAAACAAGAGAAAGGAAAATATACAAATAACAAAACTTGAAAAATATTTCCTCATGTGGAAGTCTTTCGCACGTGCCTTAGGTGCATGTGCACAGTGGTGAACAGGCAGTTGAGTAGCAGTGTGGGGTGTAAACCGCAGGAGGTATTTTCTTCCCTGATCAATGACTTGAGTGAGCAGGGCTCTCCTGTCACATAACAAGGCATCTCGCACATTAGGAAGACGGGATAGAGGGACGTCACTCTTGCAGAACATTTTGGGCATGGAGAAAGTGTCTCCCACAGGGGAGGAGGAGGAGAAGGGTAGTGTGCTGAGGACATCTTGGCTTCAGCTTCTGCCTCTGCCATTTATCTCTTTAGTGATTCTGGACAAGTTAACTTCTCATTGGCCAAATGCATAAGATATACGTGCCTCACTGGGTGAACTATGGACTAAAGACATGAAACGTGCTGGTAAACAGCAGAAGGGGTTAACATCTCAGGACCAGACACATCTGGAGATATACCTCAGGCCACTTACAGCGTTTGGTTTTACTTCTAATTTCATGGCTAGGACAATTCTCGAAGCTCCTGGGATATATCTAAGAGACAGACTTTAAAGAAATCATGCTTCCCAAACTTAAAAACAATGCATTTATTAATAATGGGAGGCACTATGGATAATGGATTTCTCTGTCTGAGAGCCAGTGAACTCAGACAAATAACTTGAATTCTTCATAAATTAAAAGCCAGAGGATTTCATTGCATAAGATGTTCACAGTAAAATAATTAATTCAAGTCCAAACAAATATTTGTCTCGGTACAACACTCAATTTCTCTCATTTTCTTTCTTTATATAAACTTTGGAACATCAATCTGAAACATCAATTTTTCCAAGGAAATGGAGATGGAGTCCACTTTTCTTGCTGGAAGCCCCTCCATCTATCTTTTTCCTTTTTCTTCTACCAGTCAGTAATAATTTAAGGGTTAAAATCAAGACACAGCTACACAAAACCTTTCTAAGGAATCATTATTCTATGCCTACGTGAACACTGCTAATGACCTATATTAGTTGCATAGAAAGCTTGGTTAAATTTTCAATAAAATTAGTAGCATGCCCATGCATATATATTACTGCATTTACAGTTTTATAGGTAAGTCTCTGAGCCTAACGATAATTTCATTTCAAGGGAAGTCATTCATATCAGGCAGTTCCAATTTCAAATAATTCAATGGGAAATTGGTACTTAATACTGGAATCCTTCTGGCCGTAAGTCGTAACAAGGAAACAAGCAGAGGAAATATGCATCTGTCATCCTAGGCCCAGAGCAAACACCACTCTCATTTACTTTTACTATGGGTAGTTACATTTTTTCATCAGGAGTCAAAAAAGCAGAATATGCAACACTTTCCATTTGATGAAGAGGTCATTCCTATCTGTTCTGTTTAATCTAATGTTGGCTTAGGCTCATTATGTACCACAGGCTTCCTATTGAACTTCTGCCTAGCCACTACATTCTTCAAATTAAATTAATAATTCAAAAACACAAAGGTTACTGTAAACAATTTAGTTTCCTTTTGTACATGTGATTTCCTGCTGGGCCCTAAGCAATATAAAAATTAATTTAAATCTAAGAATCTTCAGAAACTATTAAATATTGACTCACTACTCCTTTGCCTTAGGATTTTCTAATTGCTTGAAGAAAACTGATTAACCTAGAGGTTAATTTAAATTTTCAGTTGCATTAGGGAAAAAGGGCAGTAAAATAGCTCTCTTTCACTAAAATTATATGTCCACTATTATTACAGTTTTTATTAAAATTTGAAAATACTCAAGATTTTATTCTTTACCATATTAGGGCTTCATTATGCAAACCATCTCAAAAATATGGACAATCTCTGTTCTCTGCTTTCTAAAACTCCGGAAGGAATCTTGTTCATGCCAGTTCTAAATGGGAACAAAGGACTGTCTGACTTTTAATTTGAGACTTACCTTTATAAATGTAGTTTTTGTCACATATGCCAATCCATATTGTCACTGAGCCCTTTTTTTCCCCTTATTCCCAAGTTTCCAATGGCAATAAGCACACACGCACAGACACACAGTGAAATCTCATACTCGGTTGGAATTTATGACAACTTTGTCATATGTAGAGTGTGTCTTTATTCTACCATAAGCAAGATATACACAGGTTTGGTAAATACATTATTTCAACAGGTTTTAAAAGCATTTAGAAAGAAATCCATAAAGTAACTGATGCACTAACAACATATGACTGACAACTACTTTTAAAGATATTCATAAGTTGACTCATTTTAAGAAGGTGCCAGAGTTCTAAAATTGTAGTCTTTTAAAATATTTTATAAATTTAGCTATTCTAAAATTAGTTCCTATTATCTGTTAGTTTCTATAGAATGTACTTATTCCATATTGCTTCTAACTATTGAAGCTGGGAAAACTATCTTTTTTTGGTGAATTTTATATATTAAAGAATACCTGTATAACACACACACACACACACACACACACACACATACACACACACACACACAGAGTACAGTACAGACAAACAGAAGTCCATAACCCACACCACTTACAGGTGGACATAATTCTATCAACTAGTAATTGTGTCAAGATATGCCTAATTTGAATCTAACTTGACGGCATTTTCCTAGGAAGTAATATAAACATGTTACATTTCAAGACAAATGGTTGTCTTATAAAATATGCATTTGTTCCTTTCATTCACCCTTTAAATTAGTTTTTATATGTCAACAAATGCCCCACAGGACATTCTGACCAGAATCATTGTATCAAATTCTAGTATGTAAGTTATATGTTAACAAATATTAAAAATAAAATATATTTGCTTTTAGAATGTTATTCTTTAAAAAAAAACATGGTCTAGTAAGATTTAACTGTTTTACTTTGATGATAGAAACTATTTTTTCCTCAAAAATTTATATTATGCTCTTTGGACACTATGTCTACAAGTAATTAAATTTTAAATGACCTCGGTAATAATATATTCTGAGTTTTTTTCAGCCTTCACTGCTACTTGAACATAAAGTTCTTTCTTAGTACAGCAAAAATTAATTTTCTTGCCTTTCACATAGGGGTACATTGAGATAAAATATGAGAATTTCAGACATTGAGGTTAAAAAATTAAGCCTGGGTAAGACAATTCTGGAAAGCAGTGTTTGACTGTAGCCTTTTGCTTTCCAGATATGAGGCATCAGTAATGTGCAGTCATTACATTTTTTTAATAAATAAGCTTCCTATCAGTCTTGGTTAAATCAGGTTATACATGAATGATAATTTCCTGGATGACCTCCAAAAGTGTCACTGAAAAGCTTATAAAGATTTGATTGAAGGATTCATTCTCTGGACTTCACGAATACACAGTGGGTATTTTTAAGCAATATCTTATGAAAGAGAAAATGGTCATAAAATGAATGAAAACATTTCTTTGGTTACTACTCTCAGATCTAGCTGCATTATTATTCTGGAAGATATCTTCATTTTCATTGTTTTTTTTTTTATAAAGTGACTACTGTCTCACTGCACAATGAAACTATGTGACTTAAATGTTCACAATCCTTAATAATGTCTAAAATGTGATACTATTTTATGTACAAAGCTAAATGGATTGCTACATCTATTGTTATTTGAATGCAAGCACAGATTTCTAACTAGAGTAGTTATAATAAAGTTCTCTTTTTCTTCTAGTTTTAGTTGCCATCCTATCTACCTTTACAAATCTATAGCTATGGAGAGAAATGTATATAATTCAATTAGCTGTGAATAAAGACTATGTTTGAAAACTTGGCTGAGGACAATTTAGCCAAATGTCGATTTGTCAACATTTTACAACAGAAAATGACCTGTGACATAGTCTTTGATAAGTAATTTATGTAAAAACATAAACATTTCTTCACAAAGTGATCACTGCGGGTATAATCTTGCCATAATGTGTTTTGTAGAATTCATTTCAAAATGTGTATCACTTTTCTAATTCTTTGCATGCATCACAACAAGGATGAGTCATTTAGGCCCCTAAATGGCCATGTGGGCCACTGTTGTGTTGTATACATTTACACTGCAATAAACTAAGTAAATAATTTTCGGGATAGCAACTGACAGAAGAAAACAAATCAGGGGTTGCATAAATCCAGCCCTCTACCTGCTTTTCTGTAAATGGAGATTTAATGGAACACAGCCACGCACATCTGTTTATGGACTGCCTATGGCTGCTTCTGTGATACAGGAGCAGCATCGAGTGGTCATGTTGGTCCCAGCACCATTAACTTTAAAATATTTGTTATTTAAACTATATAAGAATTTGCCAATTGCTTTTTGGCCTTTTGGCTAAGATCAAGTGTACAATTTGCCAACCCCTTCAGCTGAATGAGTAACTAAAATATTTAAAATAACCAACCATTTCTTCTAAAAAATCACCTTTGAAACTAACATAATCAATACTACGAAAAAGAAATCCTAACACAAAAATGATTATTTAAACTAGCCTGAATTACTCATTTCCTAAGCAACCTAAACCAAAGCCAGAATATTTCATCTGCTGTGAAATGTTTGTTTTTAAGTTTCCTATTCATGCTTTTTTTTTTTTTAAATGCCTGAATGCAAACTGTTTGGTTAATGAAGAGAAACATCTGAACTCCTTTTATGGTGTTTATTTGTTATAAATAATACACTCTGAATCCAAATTAACTTACCATCATTTCAAGTGCATATTGGTTACAGCTTAGCAACAGCCTTTTCAGGATGTTGACATGGATACAGAAGGTGGATTGCTTATTGGGGTGATTTCATTTTACCAATAACAGTGCGACTTCCAAATGCCTTTATTTATAATTTCACTGCTTGATATTAACTACCAGTTTGCATCACAGTATGCAGTATCCATTTCAGAGACATCCAGGGCCTCACACACCTATTAGTATTTTAGAGCCAACTAGTCACACACAGAGGAAGTGATACAATTGCTGTGTTAATGTTCTCATGCGACAGGCAGAGGCAGTCAATACGAGACCTGGTAAAACACATCTAGATCTAGGTGAAATCTGAGAAGATGCAGCCACAAGAAAGCAGCCCCGACTGAGCATGCTCCTAGTCAGGCAGAGACAGAAAGGGGGTGGACGTACTGTAGAAGCTGGCCATTACGTAGTTTTGGCAGCGATCACCAGTAAACTCATTTGGGCACCTGAGAGAAGAAACAAAAAACAATGGTAGAAAAAACAGAGAAAAAGAGCAGAGGTGAATATATGCTAGAAAGAAGCTCCTTCAGTGTCATCTCACTGACCTTGGCGAGTTCACCCTCAGGAACAGAATCTTTGTCCTAATCGTGGCTTTCCAGCTCTGGCATGTCCCCCAAAGGGTTCAAAATTTGGACAAAATGCAGTTCTGAGGTTGGTAGGACATGAAGATCCTAGCTTTTTAAGTGACTGATTTCTTTCAAAGGGAAACTTAGCAATTAAAATCTGATGTTTTTTTCATCTGTTTTCTACTTTGTTTTGGTCAAAGATGCTGGAAGGAAATGTCTGTGGTTGGCTTGCTTTGGACCACTGACCTCCAGCCCTGCAGGCGATCCTGCCTGCCATTCTGTCACAGATGTGACCTCAGGACTGATGCAGAAAGACACCTCAGCAAGATCATAGTGACAGGGTTCATGCTCTTGAGTGGATAAACCACAATTAGAACAAAAGGAATCAGTTACAACTGAGCTGTAAAAGCACCAAGTGGTCGTGACTGTTGCTGTATTTTGGGGGAGAAAGCAGATTTCATATTATTTTAACATACTTCCTTGGGTTTGGACTTTCATGGGCACATTCTCAGTACATCTCGCTCCAGTGAATCCAGGTTGGCACCTAGAGGGCAAAAATGTGATAAGCAATAGAATGCTAAAGACACTGAGCTTTCAGACTGGCAATTTTCCTCCTATGGAATATGGAGATTCCCCCAAATGACCTGGTATCGGACGAACAACATAAAGACAAGACATGACATCCAGAAAACTGTGTCTCATGGAAACAGTGGGGTATGGATTTTTGCAGTTTGCATCGATCTTCAAGAGATGAATTAACTGGAGCAAGGCTGAGAGACAGGCAGGAACGCTGAGGCAGGGTGGCCTCATCTTCCCTTGGACCCTGAGGACTGATTCTTCTCCACTGAAGCACTGACTCGGATGAGCGCTCACGTGGTCCCACCCATGTCTTCTGCTGTTAACCTAACTCAAACTATTTCATTTTATCTGCATCCACTTGTGTACTTATTTCGTAGCGATTTTCTAAATCCTGAATTTAATCACCAAACAGTAGAAGTCAAGTACTTTCATATCGTAGTGTCAAGAAAACCAACTGGGGCTTCTTTCTTAGAAAATACAACAAAGTAAGTTTGATTTTTAAGTACTGAAAGACAGGAGTTGATTTCTGTTAGCAGATATTTTACTTAATCCAATTACTCCAAATGAAAGATATATTGTTAAATTCAGAACAGCTATTCTTCCATAGAAGTATTTTACTACATGCCACTTTTGAATTTAAAGTAGAAGTATTGTGAAGTTGTATAGAATTTACATTTTATTCACTCATGTACGATGACTTAAAAAACTTCTAGAATCTTGACAGAGTATTTCTCAGAAGGTCCTGCTCTGAAAGTCCTTTAAAATTGCTTATTATGTCACTATTTCCCTAGTATCTGAAGTATTTCCAATTGGATGCACTCTACCCAATATGATGTTTTAATACATAAGGATATGGAAGGGTTCTAGAAAGCAAAGACACAGATCAAATAAAAACTTTACTGGAATGCTCCATATTCAGTCACAGTTTTTAATTGGTTCACTTAACAGTTCACAAAAACCACTATGCAAAGCACTTATCTAAATAAAATTTATCTCTGATAGCAGATACTTACTGCTTTTATACAACCCTTTCTTCTCCAAAATAAGAATAAACACTACTGGGCCAAGGATTTAGTTCAGTGGTTCCAGTGTCTGCCTGGCAAACACAAGTTTCTGAGTATGATCCCTGGTACCACATATCACAATGTGGGGTGTGGTGGCTTGTGCCTGTAATCTCAACACTCAAAGACAGGGAAGGAAGACTGCTATGAGTCTGAGGCTTGCCTGGGCTACATAGTGAGCTCAGGGCCACACCTTGTCTCAAAAACTAAAAAATAAAAAAATAAAAAGATTCAAGAATAAACACTACCATTTTCACATCAAGAAGATAAAAAATAAACCTACTTGTTTGCAAAGACAAGAGTTACTTCTTTTTCTTTCAAACCAAACTCAATACCAAAATAAATGTAATCAAGTGATTTGGTACCTATTCCTACCATATGAAGAACAGCCTGTGAGATAAAATACTAGCAGCTTCAGATTTTTTTGTGCCATGAGTACTTGTACAGTATAATCATGATCTTTAAAATATTAGAAGCTTAACATAATAAGCCTGACCAGTACTGATATAGAGGGTTTGAACTCTTTAAAACACTTTTACATAAAGTAACTAATTATTTTTGTTTGGAATCCTTTTGCAGCAGGAAATTCTGAAGAACTTACCTAGAGAAATATGGGGGTAAGAACTACAAACTGAAGGAAGTTTACTGCTCACGAAGTTAGGCTACATGGTTCAATAAGAAAGTCTATACAAATATATAAGAAAGATAAGTGAAAAAAATCTCATTTAACAAAATAATTTCTGAAAAAAAAAGGTTTTTAATTCATAACCAAGATTATAAATCCATATAGACATAACTGATCTTTAATTATAGAATTAAAGGCACATTGTATGCTGACCATTTTGTCTTACCTGATTCCATTCTTGATAAGAATTTAAATTCTCACATTGAGGACACAATATAAAGAACACAGTGTAAAATATATGAATACTCTGCTGTTGCTAAGAGACAGGGATATGACTCATTTAAACTAAGAAATGCTTATTAAAGAATCAGGAAATGAACAAAAAACTGAAGAAACTAAGAGAAGAAATGTGTTTATAGGAGACTGTCCCTCAGGCATTTTAGATGTCACATTAATTAGTGGGCACAGGGCAACTGTATAACTGAGGTCAGAAGTCTTGCCCCATTGTTTTCCTAATTATGTATATCTAACAGGTTTCCTAGAGCCTTGGCATTATGCCTACTACAAGAACCTATGGGCTGTCTGGTGCAGTAACTGGGACAATTTACAGTATAGAGTCCTGCTTTGGAATTAGCAGCTATATCTGAGCCAGAACTATGCTTTGGTGTATGTTTATCTTCAGTTGATGGATGACTTTTCTCAGTCATCTCCTGGTGTTAGACTATGCAAAGCGTTTTCCATTGGCCAACAGCAGTAACATCTCCTAGGACCTTGCAGGGTAGAACCCCAGGTTCCAAGCCAGAACTACTGGGGAGAAATTTGCATTTTAACGAGAACCCTCAGAGCCTGTGTACATGTTAGTATTTAAGATGTAAGGACCCTGAACTGAGACACTGGAAACTAAAGCTCTCTCTCCTGGCCCAGGGTATCTTGCTTTTTGCACATTTGACTTTATTTGCCCTCATTTTTTCTCAGTGATACAATGAAGGGATATAATTCAATGTTGTCAAAGATATCTTGCACCACTGAGATCTCTTACCAATGAGATTCTAGGAATTGGTGCTCATGTTAAGGTATGGAATCCTTGCTGGAAAGTCCTGCTATCATATTTTTCTGAATTTATTACCAGTCAGAGACAAGAGACCTCAAGAACTTTGAAAAATCTATTCAGTTTATTGGCGCAGGGTACTTGCCTGGCAATATACACGGTCTTCGGTTAGATACTCAGTCAAATAAATGAATAAATGAATGGATGAAATTTCTGATAACATAGATTTAAAAATGATAAACATACAGGTAAAACAAACTGCAGCTCCTCAAGGAATTCAACTACTCAGCCATACAAGTCATTATGTGACTTTCACAGACAAAAGCTGGAAGGCCGCAGAATCTGCATATGGAAAGCTTGAGCAAATGAGTCATCTGCTCCATCATTAGGATGCAATTCTATGGAAATAACCTTAAAAGAGGGAGACTGAGTCCTGGCCTATGGTTACTGTCATGCTTCACGTTGCACGTTAAGCACCAAATCTATCATTGTCCTGGAAGATAAGAACAAGGTCAACTTCATCTGATTTTAGACAATGTGACGTCACCTCAAAAAGTTTATTTCATAGAAAATTCAGAGTATTTGAATAAAAATCAAGTACCTCATGTATTTTTAAAAATGTGTATACCATTTGCTTTACTGATGAGAAGATGGAAGTAATTTTTTAAAAATTTCAACATTTGACTTTAATGCAATCTTTGTTCTTTTCTAGACATATAATATATACATATCAGATGTTCTAGATATTTATATGATAATATTCTATTTCTCTAGAAGTGTGTGTATGTATGATGCATATATTTTCAGAATTGAGGATTAAAATCAACTACCTCTCCAGTCTTTTTTTATTGAATTTGCTTTTTTTGTATTTTTTTTTTTTTCTTAAAGATAGGGTCTTGCTAAGTTACTGAACTGCTCAAGCAGTAGTTTTGAATTTGTGGCTGTCAGGCCTCAGCCTGACAGAATGCTGGGATTTCAGGTGTGCGTCATCCACACCTAGCTCCCACTTGCTCCTAATGGAACAGACAGCTGGTCTTGTGTGAACTCACACATCTCTAGTCCAGCGTCTTTCTGTGACCCTGACCTCACCTCTTTTGTGCTCCGAGTTCTGGGCCAAGACGTCTTCTTCGTTTTTACACTGCAATATGCCCTTAGCCCTTTCAACTCCTTTACCTCTGTTCCGACTGTTTGTGAAGAAGAGTGACCATATTTTGGTCATTCTCTTGTCTCTAGAGCCTAGCACGCTTCTCAGAACGTTTGTGAAACAAAACTCAGATCAGATCCAATCAAGAATTGTGTGAAAAGAAAATTTCACAAGTAAATTGATTGGCCCACTGCAGGTCAATCTTGAACATCTATCTTATCTTTACAGTTTATGATAGACTCTTAATTATGAAACAGGAAATTTATAGATTTCCTTTTCCAAGAAAAGCCTTTTAACATTGCGTTTACAACTGGGGAAAAACTCTGATTCTGAAAGAGTCAGTCTTTATCTTAAATTTAAATCAAGTTTCTGAATAATCAGTTTACCTACGATTCAATAATAAAATAGAGTGTACTAAACAAGACTGCTGCCCAGCACCAGGGAAATAATAACTGGCTTTGAAAAAATTCCGTTTGTTTCAAAGTAACATTTAATATAATTACGTTATCTTAGTCTTATCTAGTGCTAGATGAAACTACTTCACCTTTAACTCAATATTAAGATAGCCTATACAATGAGGAATGTCTAAGTTTGCTCTAACCAAGAATGTGACTGATTTGTCCAGTGTTATATATCAGACCCAAGCTTTACATTATTTTTAAAGTTAACTATTTTTCTTTTAGTCACTAAGTGCCTCCTTATAGTGAAGTTCTGTGTAATCCCTGAAATCATGGTTATTTTAGGGAGACTGACAATTATATTCATTGGTTTGACTAAGCTGATGAAACAATTATTTAACCCATTATAAAAACTTTTATTAATGACAGTATACTATGAATAATAATCTGATATATTTACAATATATTCAATCATAGATGTATACACAAGGACCAGCAGAGTGGATCACATATTTTTACACTCAAACTGAAGAAATTACTTCCTTTTTTTATTCTGCTGGGGCCTCTAAACATATTCAAAGAGATTAATAGACTTCTAAGAATCTTCTTGCTACACCAGTCTGATAATATTTCACTATGGCCAGTTCACAAATCATCTTTGGACGTCCTTAGTCTTCCTTTCACTCTTGGCTTTTTCTCCCACTCTCCTTTGAGTAGTGAAGGGACTGCTGCTTATGCTTCCTCTTTTTAGCCATTGCTCCACAGTAAGAAATCTGAACGACTGTTAAAATATCTTTTCAACAAAGAAGGGTCCTTAATTTTCCTTTGGCTCTTCCTCAAATCTAGCTCTGGCACTGCCTATCAGACTACCACATCTGAAATTATTTATTGGGTAACTAATGTTTACAAACGCGAAATGGTGGAAATGTCAGTGATGCATATTGAAGAATACTCGGTGGTCTATATTAGCTGTTAGGATCTCCTACTGTCACCCTGTGAATCTGAGATGGCAGCACACACAACACAAGAGTGTGGGCCTGTTTTTCTACAGCATCCTCTTGCAAAGCCACCCTCGCCCGGCTCAGCCTCCCGGCCAGAACTCACCCACTCAGGGGCTGAGGATCTGTGGTGTAGATTATTTTTTCCCAAACGTATTGTTACTATTAGTCTGCATTTTTGCAAGATGAACCTCACTCTGTTATCAACCTCTACGTGGAGTTTCTTGAAGTTTGTATATGCTTTTCTAATTTGTGTTTTACTGTTCTGTCCAGTACCATCTGCAAAATTCATTTATGTTCTCAAGAGAAGGCCCTCTTCAACATCATTAAAGAAAATATTAAACACAAGAATGTTCCAGTGATGCTTCCTTCAGATCTGACCTGTACCTCCTCAGCACGGCTGAGCTGCTAAGTCTTCTCCTAGTTTTTTTATGATGATCCTGGGACTAGTTTTCAATCCATGAGATAACTGGATACATACAGGGGTCCCATTGGACTCATGGGTAAATACTGCAGAAGGAAAATCTAAGTTGTTCAAAAGTTGAACTTCAATATGGAGGAAATGCAATCCCAGTAAGGAGGTGGCAGGGTTTATGAAGCAGCCCCTCTTTGTGCGGACCCTGGTGCCCTTCCTAAAGCTTTGTTTGCACAGCTTGCTCTGAAATGCTCATCTGCGGGCTGAGATCCCAGCCAGTGTTTACTTAACAGGATGTATCCTTAAGTTCAGGGGTTAGGGGTGAAGCAATTTCATCGGATACTGGATCAATCCACAGCCCGTACATCTCCACATCACTGTGCACAATGACATATTGGCTGCTAATCTGTGGTTTGGGCTTTGGTCTCTGGAGCATGTCCACAGCTCAGGGATTCGGAGGAGCTTTGTCATCCTGTGTCCTCTACCGGCCTCATTTTATGATGAAGCATCTCATTAGTTCCTTTTTAAAACTCACACACTCTAAGTATTTCAAAATGGTACCTTTCTTTTAAAATAGAGGGTAAGCACCTCAAAGTGAGGGCTGCACATTTTTTTTGCTCCTGCAGAACCTCTGTTTACGAGTAGTCCAGCTTCCCATTACCTAATACTTTAGTTCCCTAATACCCTTCACAGAACTCAGCATATCAATAATTTATAATTGAATCAATTACTTGAAACATGATTGCTCTTTGCAATAGCCTATGATCCACATGGGCAGTATCAGTATGGTTTTGTTCATCCCTTTCTTTACCCTCAGCATGAGGACAGAGCCTGCCGGGGGAGGACTCAGGAAATTCATAGAGCTGCCTCGCTGATCTGAGAAAGATAAAGCCGAGTGGACAGCGTGACAGGGAGATCCTTGAGTCCCAACACTTCCTGCCCCAAAGGCTGAGCCTGTTCAATGCAACAGCACCCAGGAACAGAGAAGGGCTGTGGAAAAAGACAGTGTCCATTCTGAAGGAACAGCCCTTCCAGGGCTGGGACTGGAGTGGAGCTGGAGGTGTGTTACGGACTGGAATAATTCTAGCCCAGTATACCTCCCTCTCATTTACTCCAAATTTATCTTTCTACATCTACAGTCATGAGGCTGAAGGACCCATGTGTGAGTTTAAATGATCATTTACGTGGTTATGTTACACCGGCTACTCATAAATATTTTAAATATTTTCATCATTATTTCTAGGCCCGTATTTTATAAGACTTTCTCTCTGTCTTACTTAGCCCCCCTCCCTCCATGGCTCTGGCTTGTACTGCCTACCATCTGCTGTGTTCACGGTCCCACCTTCCTGCTCCAGAAACTGCTATGGCTCCCTGTTACCTCCCACAATCTCCGAGACCTCTGTTCAGCCTCCGAGTTCAGGAAATGCCTCAAACATGGTTTCTTGTCTGTTCGATTTGTTGGTTCCTTTTCCTTCCTAGGATGGAACCGCTGTTCTCAGTGGGTGGTTGGTTCGCTGTGTTCACGAGACAGACCACTGCAGCCTCAGTGCCTGGCTGGCGGACTGGAGAGACTCTCAACGTTTTCTTGTCTTTTCCTTTTCTTCTTTAAATTCTCCTTACCCTATCATTCAGCACTGTACAATTTGGAATATACACACTGTCACTGTTTTACTACTTTAGCTATTTCATTTGCTTACATGTAATAAATTCCTAGGGACCAGTGATGATACCTTCCATATTCTCTGTGTTTGGGCCAGAGGTTTAGCTCAGGGGTTCTGGTGTCTACCTCATAAGTGCAAGGTCCTGAGTTCAATCCCCAGTACAAAAAAAAAGGGAAAACATTTTTCCTTTTCTCTGTTTTCAAAAATGCCTGCCACATAGCTGTTCTACAGAGAAATATTAATTAATACTTAATTTTCTGAGCTTAATTTATTATATTCTATTTTTATGACTTTGTCTAATATTTTTATAACTGTGTCCATATATAACAAAACATAGGCCTACAGTTTTCTAAACTAATTAATTACCTAAAAATCATAGAAGTCTATGTTTGAAGGCACCAGCTATCTTCCCAAGGAAGTAGAATTTGCTTGTTTTTTTTTTTCTTTTCTTCTTGTTTTGTTTTTACATATAATGTAATTAATGATTAGAGAGATTAAATGATCAGTCCACAGAAAAGTTACAAAACTAGCTGGTGGCTTCATCATATCAAATAAAAACTGCTACTGTTAAATAAATGAAAAGTTATGGGATAAATATGAAAATATCATCAGCTAAGACAAGTGTATGTATTTTCCAGTGTCTACAGTACAAATGTAATAATCTCACTTACTTAGATTATAAGGAGAAGAAAATCTTGCTTCCCCAGAGTTAAAAGTACTTTAGCAGAAATGGTTTCATTGAATTTCTCTGATTCCTTGGGAAAAAATTTGGTGAACATATTAACTGTATGATTTAAATGAAGAAAATGTCCAGAGAATTGAAGTGAAAAGACTATAGACTGTTCACTGTAATTAGTGGTTAAAACTCTAATCCCTTCAAGATGAAGCTGTATCTATCCATTGGACAATAATTCACAGCCTGATACTGAAATGATTTTTAAATTTAAAAACTGTGTGAACATCTTCCAAAATAGTTCTGAAACTGATCAGAAGAACAGACATAAGAGGGAAAGGGCAGAGGGAAACCTAGAGAATTTCATGTTTAAGTGATCTTGTTTTAGTGACTACATTCAGCATCAGAGAGTAAAAGTTGGAATTTCCCTTCCTCACCTTTCCTTACTCTGGAATAATAGCTGTTTATTTCCTCAGAATTGATTTTAAATTACTGTAGAGTCGGGAGAAGGATAAAAGATGAGTATCACCGCTGAAATCCCCACAAAGTCCCCAGGGCAAATCCAAGTAAGAGCGAGACTCTCCTCTGAGAAGTGTTTAATGTTACATGGTTAAGCCATTTGGAACACCTTGTGCTAAATGGGAGAACAAAAGAGATCTGCTGTAAAATCTTCTAATTCAACTCCCAAGAAGACAGCGGGATTAGGTGACCAGCGAGACCACTTGGAAACGTCCAGGCTTGTGGTGTTTCTGAGTCATGTCTTCAGTGAGGGACAGAGCTGATTTCGAATGGCCCAGCTCATGCCTCAGCGATGTTTTGCTCTAGACAGATGGACCATATGGAAACTATGAACTGGCTTCACAGACAGGACCGTGATGAGCCAACACAGCATTTTTATGCTTTCTGTTTCTATTCAAGGGGTCTACTGAATGATACATTTTCATAAGACATGGTCCATTATGTGACTTTGTTTAAATTCGGAGTAGTTATCCTTTCTAATGTTTTAATAGATGCTTTTGATATGGAAAGTTTTCCTTTTTTAAGAAAAGAAAAACATATTTTCACTTAGTGAAAAAAAAAAACCCTAGACTATTTTGAATATGAAATACAGTATAATTCTCCTTCAAGATATTAATATACTTTGATGTACCTATGAAATCATAGCCCAAAAAGGAGGAAGAAACTATCAAAACCATAGATAGTAAAATTTTTTCTTTCTAAAAAGGTTCTGTAATTATTTACATTTTCCTAAAACATTCTAATTAGAATAAAGAACAGAAAGAAGAGACAGAGAGAGAAGGGGAAAGAGAAAGGAAGGAAGAAGGGAGGGAGAGGAGGAGAGAAAAGGGTAAGGGAAGAAAGGAAGAAAGATGAGAATGACAGAGAACTAGGAAGGAGGGGACTATGGCCCACCCACAGATTCCGTGCAGGGATGCAGACTATTTATATAGTTTGTCACTTTAATACTTTTCAAAGAAGTAACAAACAAACAATGTCTAAAAAACAAGTTTCTTTTTGGGAGGCTGGGTTTGAAATTTAATGAGAAACTTTGTAGGTGAAGAAAACCTACAACGGTTGGTACAACACCAACATGGAACAAGTGAACAGCATGTTAGGGTTAGGACTGGGAAGGAAACAACGTAACTGAAATCACCGTGTGGAAAATAACTACAGGCTCCTCAGAGGTATTCAGAAACTGTGTATCTACTCATGCTGCCTCAAAGTCGTTGCACAGGCTATGATAAAAAATGATCAGATTTCATTACTAAATTAAAATATACTAGTTTCAGATGTTTTTCCAAAGAAATAAAAATATGAGGCATTAGATAATATGGGTTCAATTATTTTAAAGGAGAATAATTTAGGACCTATAATTTAAGTGTTTTACAAGATTTATTGAAATACAATTACCTTGTATGCTTAGGCATTAGGAAAGAATACTTGCAATCTTAGGATTAGGAAAGAATAACAAGATTTGCTCTTATAATAAATGAACCTTGGGCTGGGGATTTAACTCAGTGGTTCCGCTGCCTGCCTTGCAAGCACAAGGTCCTGAGTTCGATCCCCAGTACAAAAAATGCAAATTGAGCTTCATGTTTTGCATATTGTAACTGTTGGCTTGTTACATTTTTCATTTTGATCACACAGAATCCTAGTGGAAACTACAACATGTTCATCTTAATTCCATATGATAAATTTGAGACTCAAGTATGCTATGTTCATGAACATAGAGCCTAAAATTAAACCAGATAGATTTTAAAATTTTGATGTAGGCATGCAGATTTAAATAATTTTAATAATCAAAAATGAATCTCTAAAATTATATTTTTTCAAAAAAAAAAAAACAAACTTGAGCAGCCATATGAAAAATTCAGATCTGAAAGGTATAATTTTTTCTACATATTGTTTCATTTTATCTTCCCTTAAAGTTTAACTTATAACTCTTCTCTGACTCCATGAAAGAGACATTTGGTAACTGAGATTAGAATCCTAGACTTCCAGGTCCTCGCCCTTTACTCTAACAGGCTGTGTCTGCTGTTGTCAATGGTCTTCACTGATAAAACCCCTGCAACGCCACTGCCACTTGCCCTCTCTTGGAACTATTTTTCTTTTAAATGAAGAGTTTTGAAGGGCAATAAAGGAGCAGTTTCAGAAGAGATTTGTTCACAGCCACTAGGCCCTGAGACACACAATATAGACAACCCTTCCAGACAGCTCAGGAGTACCAGAAACATTTCCTATACAACGGCACGTTTGGTCCCTGTTAGACTTTAAAACATACTCTTTTAAGATGTATTTCATTACTAATACATATAGTATTATGTTCTATATATATGTATTTTCTTAAAGTTGGCAAAATATTCACGCACTGTTGTTAGTGCATAAAGGGAAAAGGCCTCGTGTACCACTTCATGTGCCTGTCTCGTTTTGCCAGGGCTGTTTTTATCAGCTCAGCTCCCTTCCTAGCAATCTAGATTTTCTGGGTTAACTGTTAAGTCACACGCTAATATTCTAGGGCAAGAAAAATATTTCAAAGTTTTCTTCCTTTAAAACAGACTTTGCTACTTTTAGAACAATGTGCGCATTTCGTATTTCCAATAGTGGACTACCTGTAAAATGTGTTAGATGGGCTACATTTTTTCAAGGAATAAATAAAATACAGTGGGCCCTCAAGTAACAACCAGCCTGACACATGACAACTTTGGTTAATCAGGTTAATGGAGATTCATCTGCCTCTTGTTGGCTGTGACATGTACCTAAGTAAACATCCAGATTTTAGCTGTACTGACTTACAACCAACTTGAATTACAACCAGACCTCAGAAACAGATAAGAGTTCCTAAGTCAAGTATCCATTGCACTTTTCTTTGGATACATAGCCACTGGTAGACAGCAAAATAAGTATTTATTTTCATCTTTACACTAAAATACTTTTCATTAATACAAATACTGAGTCCATGTATCACACACATGTGAGACTTAAAATGCATTCCACAATAAGTATGAGCATTTTAATGAGTCCTATTAATATTTATCATAAAACTTAAATAGTTAATGTGTTACTAATAGTACTGTTATAAGCTACCCAAAGAAAGAGAACAAATTTGGTATTTCTTGGTGGTGGATCAACTCCTCCAGCTCACTGGAAAGAAAGAGCTCAATCTAGATCTATCTAAAGATAACAGCAGTCATAAAACAATGGTACCCACTACAGAGAACGGTGCTAGGTACACAAAATTCATTTTGCAACATGTTACAAATTGCTTTTCTTCCCCACTAGTAATTTCCACGTTAAGTTCATTTTGAAAAGTACTCATGGAAAAACAAGATAGTCCTAAGAGTGACAGAGGTCACAGTAAGGACTCTTTTGGCCATTCCGCTTCGTTAGGCTGTCTAATTCATTTTCAAGGTGGACACTGGGGTGAGGCAGATACATTAGTCTTTAGCTCAATTAATCCACTAGAATGGAGAACATAGATATGAAAATTATAGCCCTCCATGATATTTGCAAAGTTCTTGTGCATAACAATGAAAAAACCATGAAGAAAATAACACTATAAATATGAAAGAAAAAAAACCCAAACAACCAAAGATAAAAGGTAAAAACCCCACACACATTGAAAAGAGCAAAAACAATTCTGGATAAAACAGAGGAGATGACAAATGGCATCAACTTTTCAAAACACTCTACAAATAAAACAGCATTACTCAACAGGATGCAATGAAATTGGAAAAAGAAGCAACAATCCATGTGACAGGACACAGAATCATTCGGAATAAGCCGTTATGGAAATAAGCCAGAGAGGGGATTTCTTTTCTTACTTGCATAAGTATCTTGAGGGGTTTGAAAGATCTTTCACCATGAAACACTCGCCACCATTCACACAGAATGTTTTCTCCTTCTCCGCACACTTCACAAGATGGCTTGTTCCAGTAGTGGATGTAGATGTAGCTGGACAAGAGAGAAAGAAGAGAAATTCACATCTCTGTTTGATTTCTTCTAAACAGCATTTACTCTAAAATTTTCTTAAAAGCACAAGTTCATGTAAGATATGTATTTTTCTAAAGCTTCAGACTTGACAAATAATAGCACAGTTATACACAGAACACAATCAACAATTAATAGTAGACACATGATTACAGAATAAATTAATTCCAATTAAATAAAGAAAGAGACTCGAAATTTTATATTCACTGTTTTATCTTTTAAGTTGGTTGGAAAAGAGAACTCTCCGGTTAGCAAACAAAATCAATTGTGAGTAAGGTTCCAAGGTCATGTTGTCAAGGCTGTCAGCGAAGTCCAACAAAATGTGAATTCCTTTGCACATTAACTTTTCTGTGTGTGGTGACTTTTTTCTGTTTTGCGGTACTAGGGATTGAAACAGGACATGTTCATGCTAAATAAATCCTTCACTATTGAGCAACTTCTCAGCCCTCACTGTTTTTAAGACAATGTATAGCCCAAAAACAAAATATACAAGAGTTCTGGAGAGTGTATGTGTTCCATCTGACTACACTGTATATTACTAACTGAACATACACTGACATGGAAGAGTCATTCACTTCACAATTTCTATTCTACTCTAATCTTCTACTCTAAAGGTCATTGCTGAATATCTGATTGTCAACCTACTTTTGGGAATGAAGACATTCTAATACTGTATCTTTGCAAACGCAGAGTAATACTAAAAAATTCATCCATCCAGAATTAGGAGGATAGGATCAAGTCTTAACTGTAGTTTTCAACTTTATCACTTGACTTTCCCCTGTCAAACTTCTACTACTGTCATGTGGGAGTGAAGCTGTACAGACCAGCTGGAAGCGAAGCTCTGCCCTGCGGCGCAGAGGCCTTCAGCATCAGGACCTCTCCTCACCGCCATGGTCAGTAACACCACGGAGAGCGCTCAGCCACCACCAGAAAAAGCCAAAGCATGGTCATGGCACCGATACTGTCGAGAAGAGAAGTATAACCAGTAGAATCGAGCTAGTGAAAATTGTATTCACTTTTTCAGGGGAAAAAAAAAAAATCCATCATGAGCACATTCCTTTTTCTTGTTTTCTAACATGGTCCTGGAGATTTTTTCATGTCTGTGTTCCTCATAAATTTCTATTTTATTACCTGCGTGTGACCACTGGATATTCTTGCTGACTTAACCTATCAGGTATTATTTTCCCCATGTTTTCCATCCTTTTTATTTCTTCCCCCAAACCCACACTTTGTGGTGCTTTTTAGACCCAATTTCTTCTACTTCTCTTGGTTTTTATTGTACTTGATCGGACTACACAACAGCCAGTTATGCAGTTTCTACCTGCTTTCTTGGTCACCTGTCTAAGACGTGTGCAAGGATCACTTCACTGCTTTCAGGCAACATTTGGGAAAAGCAACAAAAGACCACATGGTCAAACAAGCTGGACTTTGCAGACAGAAGTGGCTCAAATTTCATCCTCTGTGAGCTTTGTGTCACCGACCACCTAGCTGCTCAATTTTCCCATTTAAAAAATACAAATAATCGCCATTTAAAAAAATTTTTTAGTGGAAATCATAAATTATCTAGGTAAAAGAATTGAAAAAAAAATGTCATTCAATGAACAGTGCCAAGTGTAGCTATGGGAAAGCAGAGAACAATCTTAAGTTTTATGATTAGCAATCAGATAAAAAGCTTGACAGCAGAAATCTGGGAATTTCAAAGGTACATTTTTGAACCCACTAAGAATTGGATCTTTTTTCCTTTAATTGCTAAGCTGAGGATTGAACCCTGGGCCTTGGATATGTTAGAGAAACACTCAACTACTAAGGCTGGATGGCCAGCCTGGTTTCAATGCTTTGATTAGCTCAACACAAAGTTCTTCTCAAAATTCCTTTCGGGATTTTGTGCATTAAGTGTGCAAACCAAACAAGGAATGAACGGAACATGAGGAAAGAGTTGATTTTACTACACATAGTCAGTTATAATGGATGAGAAAATCAGCTTAAGGTATTCATTAGAAGGAAAAAAAAACATAATTTGCATCTTTTAGTTTACAACACTGTAGACAGTATTTCTATTTTTCATACAGCATCTATTTAAACATCACATCTTCACATGAAAACCTTTGTACATAGGTGCTTTATGTTAATATCTTTCATCTATGGCAGCTGCTCGTAGAAGATCTTAGCAAGACAGCTACCGTAACTGTGAAAGGTTTTGTGCTTAAGACTCAACTGCTGACAGCATTCCATGCAATGACAAATTTGGCGAAATGTCTCTTCTGCCCAGGGACAGTGCTGAGGGACCTCATGTCACTGCGCTTCCACGGAGGACGCTAAACCATGCACAGACTCCAGTACTGTGTGGCCACGACAAGCCCCCAAGGATCACCCTTCACTCATCTGCACCATCCCTGTCACAACAAACCCAGAGCTTTCGACGGAAGACAAAACCAGCACCCCCTGCAATGCCAGCACTCCACTAGATGGTGAACTACCGACAACAATTAGCCCTTCTCCCTTCAACATGCTAATCTTGTGCAATTATCAAAACAATTAAGATTGCTAAATACATACCAAAACTGGAAATAACTTTCCTTTTGTACCTTAAGTATACTTTTCCCTGGAATGAATTTTCTTTTATAATGCTATCTTAAAGCTCCTGGATTAAATACATTCCACTGAAAAATTCTTAGATCATTCCTTTAAAGTAGTAGTGGGGCATCTGATTTTAAAATATTCGTTAGAGGGACAATGAAGTCACATCTATTTCACACTATCATGGGACAGTTGTGCTTAGCACTTTCATCCTTTAACAGCAATGATATAAAAAAAATAATTCATGAGTTTCAAGGCAGCAATTAACTACCTGGTGAGGCAATGTGTGAATGACTGGACACAGCTGCTCAGCCCCTGCTCCAAAGAACAGAGGAGCTATAACCACCAGCAGTCAGGCCTGAGATGGTAACACACGCGTGTGCACGATCTCTCTCTCTCTCTCTCTCTCTCTCTCTCTCTCTCTCTCCAGGGTTCTGCCAGTTTCCTCTCCTTAGTTGGACACAGTGCACTGTCAGGTCTAAGCAAGTCTATAAAATTTGCAATGATAGACTTTCTCTTTGGCTTCCATGCACTGTATTGCTAAGTCAGTTTCCATTTGGTAATTCAGCCAGAAAACAATGAAACAGACAAAGCAGGCCCTTTACCAACTGTGGAAACACTACTCCTTCTGAGGGAGCTGAGAGGAGTTTAAGCAAAGCTGAAGATTTTGTAAATGGAATGTGTGGCAATATGTAAAGGATGCCCCTCTCCCATGTAGGTTGTTCTGGGAAAAGTGAATAGATAGAACTCTTTCAGAGCTTAGCAAACCCTGAATTCTGCTACGTAATTACTTTGTCACCATTTGGATCTTTTCTTCCAATAAGTAACTGGATGGCAGTTAAGAACACTGCTAAAGATGACTCCATTATTTTTATGTTTGACATTTATATTAATGTTTCATCCTAAACATGTCTTCCTTGGTAACTCAGCAATGACAGTATAAAGAAGTATAAAGAAGTCTAACTTATTGCCAGAGAATGAATGTCGGAGGGCTTTGTTTCAAAGCTGGTCTTAGCAAGACAGTTCAGGACCTGTAATCACCCTCAGGGGCTGGACAGTTCTCTCGCTTAACCCAGGAGGTGCATGGATGGAGTCTAAGCTCTTTATTTCTTTGTGTAAAAACCCTCTGCTACAGACTGGGACTTCTGCCTTTTTTTCTTTCCTCCCTCTTCTATTTCCAGCTTGGATCTCTCTCTGACTCTTTTCTTTCCTTCTTCTTTTCTACTTTTCCCTCTCTTCCTCCTTCCATTCTTTACTGATGGTCCATTAGGAGCAAGACACAATGGTAACAACAGAAGTTACTGGAATTAAACATTTTAAAGATCATCACCAACTCTGCCTAAAAAGAAACCTTCAGAGATAAGATGTAGTGGAATGAACAGTAAAGCAATTGATCCCAAGAAAAATTAAGTCCTAGTCTCAAGGATGCCATGAGACTCCCCTCCGGTGACCACCTCAGTTAATTCATTAGTGAAAATGAGATTCAGGGTTACTGTGAAGTTTGCTAACTGACTTTGTCTTACTCAATACTGCAGACAGACGCATAAAACTGTTACTATTACTGTCATAAATTCTGGACAAAGAAAAGCAAAAGAGGCTATCTTTACAGACTCTGAAGTTTTGGAATTTCATAAAACCAACCTCAAGATATATTTCTTAGGAAATAATTATGTAAAACATGAAGAGAGATGGCCTGGTTTGCAGGGGGAATCACTGAGTAATCGTAGAGCAGGATGTAAATTGCAGTGGCACAGCTGAACTTTGCTGTAACTGCTAATTAATTTTCAACCATAAGTTATTATATAATAGCGTATTGGGAAAAACTTTTAGTAAACAGACAGAAAATATGTACTTTAAATACATGATTATTTTCTACTTTCAAGATCTACAAAACTCTGTAATATTTATGGTTGAGCTTTCAAGTTACAAGAATTAAATGTACTTATACTGCATGCAATTATTACAGTTTAAAACTGTAAAATATTAACTGGGAAAATTATATTATTACATGGAACATTATATACATTTTTATAAGATAACATTATGGAAATTCTATTGTTACATACGTTTGTAAATATACATAACGCAAATTTGAGCAAAACTTTTATTTTCTGCTTATCACTGAACAGTTCCCCATGGGACAGCATTTCTCCATACACTAGTTCCTGCAGAGTATTTGGGTTTTCTTTTTTCTTTTTTTTCTTGCTCAAGATAAGCTAAAAATGAAATTAATATTGAAAAAGATGTTTTCTTTCACATTTTTGGAGAGAGAATACAGGGCCTCCTGTGTGCCAGCCCACAGTCCTCCACGCTCACCTCCACTTTCACTTGTTTCCTTGGTATTTTCCTTAGCGGCAAAATGGGCAGCACCAAGACCATGACACAAGGTGTGCCGCTAAGTGGCTCTGTTTTCCTCTGACAATTTGTAGGAATTAGCATCGGTCAACACTGTGTACTCTAAAGACCAGTCATTAGATGCGTCTTATCTGTATGAATGGTTTTGAGAATTTTTAATGATTTCTTGCATAAACTAATCTAAATAAGTATGCAATTTTTAACATTTTAAATATTCTAATATAAAGCAATCACTACAAAATGACAAATTTTTAACCTTACCTGCTACAGCTTCAACACCTATGTATTTAGAAATCTGCATGTTTTCTTGCTCTAGAATTTCCCAGTTAAAAAAAATCTAAAGTTGTCATTCTTGCTTAGACCACGGCTCCTCGGCAGTCAGATGCTAAAAGCGCTCTGCCCAGGGGCAAATGCTTAGTCGGCTCCTGAAAGCAAAGCTCTAGGGCAGAAGCTGAGCAGTGCAGCTGCGCCACCTCCCACAGCTTCTCCCCAAGCTCAGGAGATGGTAGTTGCAGGCATTAGCTTTCCAGAGGAAAAGAGCCAGACTTGGAACCATCAGAGCCCTGTCATTCTGGCGTGGAGTTCTTTTCTCTGCAGTAATTCAATCTGCAGAAGAGCAAATAAGTACTTGAAAAGGAAAAATGACAGGAAGTGATAAAAGACATCTTCCTGGACTTGGAGGTTACCAGAGCCAATACTGAAACCGAGAGTAACATCCTATCTCACTTGACCTCTTCAAAGAAACAAGGAAGGTAGCTGGGAGTAGAGTCAGGGTAGAGTGCTGGCTGAACACATATAAAGCCTTGAGTCAGAGTTCATTCCCAGCAAATGGCGAGAGGGACAGAGGGACACAGACACAAGGAGACACAGAGAGACAGTGAGAGAAACTATCGTGAGATCATGAATGGAACCAAATATTTTGAAAGCAGCGAGATCATGAGTGGAACCAAATATTTTGAAAGCAGTGTCTGACTTTCAGCCTTCATGAACTTCAGGGCTTAATAACCTGGAAGCAGTCAGGGGTTTGTAGACTACCTACCAGTAAACACTTTGTCCCGAGAACAAGATGGCAGCCAAGGCCAATGGAGATGAACTAATTTTAAGTGATTAACTCGGGCTTTGCCACAATGGGAGGATATACGGAATGATGGGACTGGGAAGGACATAAGCATGTGTTATAATTTATCCTACATTTTAAGAGGAGACAAACCATTGCCAAAGAATAGTTCTACAATATGAAATAAAATATCTCTAGTTAGCAATTGGCAATGTGGACAGAGGCTGGCTGTCCAAGGCCACATGAGTGAACTAGGAAATGCCTGGGTTTTTTGCTTTCTTTTGTTTCGGTAAATGCACCCTGGGACCTAAGATAGTTAAGAAGATTGCCTTTGGCTCCAGTGCTCCCTTAGAAGCCTTCTGGGCAGAGCTTGATGTTATTTCTTCCTCCTTAAGCAGAAGGAAAAGTGACCTTCAGGCGTTTCTCCTCATAGAACAAAACTGTGATTTTTGTTGTAATACTGGTGACATCTGTAGAGAGTAGAGTCTAAGTTCCTACCAGTTGCTGAACAAATAACTTCATGCTATTAGGCAGTGTTAGTTTAGAAAAATAAGACTGTCAGAAAAGGTTATTTTTTAAACATGAGGTACCCACCCCCAGAACATTCTATTCATGACAATCTAATCACCCAAAACTACTCCATAGGGAGCAGTGTTGCAGCGACACAAACATCCTGGAGGATGGGGCAGCTTGAGTATCTTTGGATCACTGGCCAGGGAGGAGTTATAATAAGAAAGCTATGATTTTTTCCTTTGCAAAGCCAATAATCTTTTGCTAGCTAGGAAGCCAACTAGAAAAACAGTTTTGCTACATATTTTCAATTAATTACTGACAGTTTTACCTTAGTATAAAATTTCCATAGCAAGCACTCCACAAACTTTTAAGCTATTGCTTAATTCTTCTTCCATCAATATCAATCCTAATGAAGTACTGTATGTCTAGGCTGCAAAGCTAATATTAGCATCCCATTTTACTGGCTTAATTTGATATTCTTAGATAGCTCACTGGGCTAAATGTTGAAAGGACACATTCTTTACTGTACTGTGCATTTCTGACGAGGATCACTTTAGTTGAGTGAGAAAAGACTATGTCTGTGTAGGAAATGTTGACCTCTCGTCACTGCCCCAGCTAATCAAAATTATGAATACCAAATAAAAGCCAAAACAAAGAAGACTGAACTCCCAACAATGATCAAAGATTCAAGTGTTTAGCCAGCTACTGAAATTACCAAGTGACATTTGATGACACAGGTTAATTTATTCAACTGGCAAACACCTTAGAAATGAAAGGTCAAAGGAGGGAAATCATGAGGCGAATAAATTACCTTACTCAACAAATTAAACAATAACCACAGCACATCAAAAATTAAAAGCTGTGTGACTATTTCAGGAGATACTGAGTCAACACTTGACAAAATTGTTTCTGTAAAATGACTTGTCACACATTCTTCGCCCCTAAGTGAAACCAGAATTTAATCAAATATCCACATACAAATACAAAGACACTGGAAGGACTTGGCTCACAGCAACAGAAATGCCATGAGGGATATCATCAGCAAAACCTAAGTCTGCACAACTCCATAGGACAACGGACAACGAAGTGAGTTCCTTAGAAACAAATCTCTACTAACATGAGCACAAGACAACAAAGACCAGAGGTAAAGAGTGAGAGAAAAGTCCCAAATCCAGGCGTGTAATAGACAAATAAGAAATATTCAGTATGTGTGAAACTTTACCTGAAGACTGACTCAAACCGCTATAAAGTATGATATTTATAAGAGGGGATATGTTCACTGTTTGAGTAATTTATCTTAAGATAATTACCATCAATTCTTATGTATGTAAAATGGCTTATGTTTCTGGTTAGAAATAGAATATTCCTTGTCTTTTAGAGATATATATATATACTGAAATATGTGTACATTCAATGATCGCCTTGTGTGGGAAATGCAACCAAACAGTAAAAGCTGAAGGGAATGACTGAGATCACAATAAAACAAGCAGGCAACTGCTGAGGAGGCAGATGCCAGGAATGCACTGTACTATTCTGTTGTGTTTCTTTCACATGCATATTTACGTTATAGATTGCAATGCTCCACTAAGTGCCTAGATTTATGCTCAAAATTCAAAAATACAACTAAATATTGATATCAAGTACTCTGAGTCACTTTTTCATAAAGCAGGATCAGAATGAAACTCTTAAGTCGATCATCTGAAAATGCCTACTCTTGGCCATATTAAGTCAAATTAATTTGATGCCCTAACATAGGAGAGGGCCTCTACGATGAGCAAGTCAAGGATGCTGATTGGTACCATCATTTAACATGTATCTAGACATTCTAACCAATGCAGTAAGACAGAAACTAGAACAGAAGTATGATACGAATACAAAATAAGAAGATGAAATTATCATTTGAAGATGATGTGATTGCATACCGTTATTAACAAAAGTGTGATGAAACAGTGAATTATTCACTGTAGCAACAAGAAGAACTGATCAAGATTACCAGCATTAATCCAGTAATACAGGGCAGAGCAGGAACTATTTTAAAAGGGCAATATATTAAGTGGGTAAATTAGGTCTCTGGCTGTGAGAAAAGACACTACACTAAAGGGAAAACAAAATAAATTTGTGGATAGAGGAAAGGAAAAGTCACTGTTCAGGGAAAGCTAGCAGTTCAGTTTGACTAGGGCGGGGACCATAAATAAGAGGTCATTAATGAAGCCATAAAATAATAATGCATTCATATCAGAGAAGTTCATGAAAGCCCTGGAGTGAATACTTACTATGTAGACCGTGGAGACAGGCTTTTGAGTAGGGCTATGATTAATAAGATTAATGATCGGGTAATTATCGTGTAGAAGGGAGGCAGACAGAGATGAGAGACCAGTGAAGAGATTATTTCAAAGTGAAGAAAAAGAGTAGTCAGATTAACAAAATGACAGCGGGAAAAAATAACAAGCATAGTCAAGAAAGTACCATTGCTTCGTATTTATACACATTCAAATTAGGCAGGAACTAAGTCAATGCTTCAGTTACCAAGCCTTGTACTGCACCTCTTTCTGAGGTGTGCAGACTGCATGCCCCCCACACTCTCATTCTTCTTATACCATCAAGGAAACATTCACCATCTGAGCAGACACAGGGACTGGGATCTACTCTCAATATGCAATGCTCAGTGGTCCAGCCAAGACTAGACTCCTGAAGCCCAGACTGACTATCCCACAATGCTGTGGATGCGCCACTCAGAACAGAAGACACTGGGGCGCTGGGGACAGTTTGGTGGCAGAGCGTATGCCTAGCACTTCTCAGCCTCTGGTTTGTTCCTAAGCACAGATTCATACACAAAGATGGTACCAGAGTTGGCTCCAAATTATAAGTTTATTATATAAATGATTAAGACTGATGTTACTATATATGATGGAAGTATCTTCAAGACAGAAAATTATTTCTAATGAGTGTTTTAAGCAAAACTCCCAGTATTTTATAGCAAGCAGCCACCATAAGAAGGCCACAAAAATGGTTCCAGGCATCACAGACACAACCCTCAAGTGTTTCAGCCTGAGTCAAGCGTCTCTGAACAGTGGCTCAATATGGCAACACACTGAACAATATTCCTCATGATATTGTCCGTGCAGTTCCACCGATGCCTCTCAAAACGTGGGACAGCACACTGCTCTTCACCATTTAGCCAAATGACTGCAATTCTGTGTTTGTGTGATGGCCGGGGACATAAATAGCCAGTTTCTGTTTCCACAAGTACAACATTTTCCTCACAGAGGCTAAAGGTGCTATCTACAAAGAAGTGAAGCAGTCAAAGCTTGTTGGTGAGTAGAGTCTGTAACATTTGGCTCCTTTCAGCCTATAAATTTTCCCACAACTCCCAAGAGCTGCTCACTCCCAGGTTCATGATCAGAGCAGCAAAACATCCCTACTGTAATGTGGTGTGTTATTAAATGCGTATCTGTAGTATATAAATTTCCAGCCCAGAATTTTTCATAACCAGATAACACAGGGAACTCCAGCTTTTTCTCATTATTCTATTGAAATTTCACAAGTGTGTCTTGAGCAGGAGTAATACAGGCTCTCAGGAAATCTTATGATTTTGTATGCATGCATTTCCTTTATATCTTGCCTCCTTGAAGAACTAGTTGGTCTAATAATAGTTTATAACAGGTATTGTTTCTCTAAAGAGAATGTAGATTTCAGGTCAGTGGGGAAGTATTATAACATTACAGGTAAATCCTGTGTCTTTACAGGAACAGGCTGAAATGATCGATTAACTGACTACTTCATGCCTGAAGAAGTCTTCCCCAAAACCCTGGAGCTTTTGTTTGTTTGTTCTGCTTTGTTTGCTGAAATTTCTGAGCCTCTCACCTGCCTGGCACCTGTTTTTCTATTCCTGGCACTCCATATTGTGCAGGGGGGTGGAAATACACTGGCACACATGCTAGCTCCTTTGTCAACTTCCCCAGCATTTTTTACAGAGCAGGGTCATGTGTGCAGTGTCTTACTATGGTCACCTGCCCTGGCCACTGTGTATATACCATTCAGTAAACAGAGAAAAGCCTGATGGAAATCAGCCTGGTTACAGCTGAACTGAAAAAGGGCACAGAGGAGCAGGCCATGCACGGAAGGGTGAGCAGAAGTTGCTGCTTTCCTGTGATCCCAGGAACAGCAAACATGAAGAAGGCCCGCACAGTAAACCTGGGTTATAATGTATTGCTTATAATTACTTAGAATTAGTATTTTCCTGGTAGCAGAATAATTATGTATATGAAGTAACAAAATACTTCTACCTCCCAGAGTAAAGCACCTCAAAATGACTGAGGTCTTTCTCCTTTTCTTTTAAAACATCACCATTTCTGTAGATGCTATGAGCATGCGTTCAGTGTAGGTCTTTGTTCTTTCCAGCCATTAGATCTCACACTTCTAATAGTGACCAGAAAACCGGTCGTGAGGAGAGGACAGGAGTGTGGCTGTCCAGCGCGTTGCAGAGACTATTGCGCTACCAAGTGGTCTGATATACACGGTCTTCAGTACCTTCCTCAGGCTAGGCTCAGTTTTTCAGTTTTATTCCTTATATTTCCACAATTTGTACAGAAGAGTCCAATATCTTCAGGTGAGATTTCTCATTAATTTAAAAATGCTACAGAGTACTTTGCAGTAATCCTGACAGATCTTTCTCAGAGTCTGCATTTCTAGATTAGCACAGAGTGGCCCAGGAGACACCTAACAAGGAATGTCCCATTACAAAATCACAGAATCCAGTGACTGCAGTGACGAGACACATGCACAAGCTCTATACCCATTTCCCCCCATTTTTGAACCCTATGGAGGGAAAAATACAGATAACATGCAGGGCAGGGTTCTAAGAGGAAAAATGAAGCCCTACAAATAAAAAGAAACCAGACCTCTAAGATCTGGTTGGTTCCTCGCTGTTCCCTTAAGAAATCTTTGCTTCTAGAAAATTTTGCAATACAGTAATTTTTATTGAAAGGGTTGTAGATTTCTTAATTTCACACTTTTAGCTGTGTTGGATACTCAATCGAAAGGGAGCAGTTGTCTCTTAAGAGCTAGGAGTCCCAGGGAAACCTTTTTTTTAGACCCTTGTCCTTGCGGCTAAAGTATAGGTTACATAGCAAACTTTCTCCTGCTCAATCTCTTCTCAAAGCTGAAAGAATTTAGGGAAGCTACACAAGTTCTTATTCTTTAGAAGTTACATAAATCCCACGAATTAGACGAAGATAATACAAAAGAACTTCATTACTAGACAGATGCACGTTGCATTTCAGCAGTTCTTCCTTGTCCCTTTATAAAGGTCTCTATAGAAAGGTCAGCAGATTCTACTATTGAATACACAAGTGTACCACAGCCACAGACATGGCCACTACCTCCTCATGTGCTAGAATACTGTGCATCTGTGCATTTGCCTGTGCCGGTGCATGTGTGCCCCTATGAGCGCGTATGTGAGCACATGTGTGAGTACCCATGTAAGCACAATGTTCCTTTCCTGGAAAAATCAAACTGCACTCAAGTCACTCATTGACCAAAAGGCTAATTTTTATTCTTCAATTTTTGTGCAGGGAAATGGATTCACTTGTAAATAAAAACGCAGGCTACTGTGTCCTAATCATAACTCACCACTCCGAAAATCAAAGCCCTCATCCTACAGGTAGGAAAACAACAAAGATAGTCTATGAATTTTCCTCCTATTTTGTTTTCAGACTTAATTCTTATTTAATTCTCATTATCTGATATTAGTTCAATTAAAGCCAAAATAATTTTAAACACATTGACTATATATTGATTCATTTATTACTATCACTACCATATATGATGAATCTTTAATGTTTTATAAAATACTTTTATCCTTGGCCAAATGCACATCTTGTCACATTGTTTGCATGCTCCTTTTCCTATTTTTGCTTGTATATTTGTTTCTAGAAACAGAAAACTTTTTCATCTGTGAATTATGTTAGTTGGAAATGATTAATAAAATGATTAATAAGCAGAACACAGGGATGAAACAGAATAGGAACTGCACATAAATGCAGAGTGTCAAAATGTTTCTTTTAAACTTAAAACAAGACATTTGCAAACCCACAGTTAATAACCACAAAAATGCTGGGCACATTTTTTTTTTTAAATTTTAAATCAGAGATCTAAAAAACCCAAAGTAGTCTGATGCTGGATGTCTGGGGGCAAAGGGTTTGAGGTTGTCTGCTGTATGAAAACTTGAGACTTCTCAGACACTAGACAATGAAACTGAAGTTGAATTCACTTGGGGAAACCTGTCGTGATGGTTTCATAAGTTAAACAAGGTTATAATACATTCCAGGCACTAAAATTAGTACAACACAGGAAAGTTTGCTGCAACTAGAACTTCTGAAGCCGGGGCTGGTCACTGTCTTTCATTCGCTCCTTCATGCTAAACGTGCAGTATCTCTGGGACTGGTGCGCTCAGAGCTGCTGCAAATGTTTAGTTTCCAACTATAATGTGAAGCTGGGGTTTCCTACACAGATTTATAACAACAGCATCACAGATGCAAGGAATAGTAATTTAATTTAGAAAGTCTAATAGAGGGCCAGAGATTTAGATCAGTGGTTCCAGTATCTGTCTTGCAAGAGCAAGGGCCCCGGGGATTCGATACCCGGTAACTACATACAATACTGGGTGTGGAGAGTCACACCCAGCAGCAATCAGTAACACATACCACAGTGCCGGGCATGTTGACTCACGCCTGTAATCCCAGCATTCGGGAGGCAGAGGCAGGAGGACTGCTATGAGTTCAGGGCCACCTGAACTATACAAAGTGAGACCCTGTCTCAAAAAAAAAAAAAAAAAATTCTAATAGAATTTAATCTGCTGAACAGGCAATATGATGGACACTGCTGAATCACACATGTGACAAGCATCCTAAGCATACTAAGATACAAAGATCCAAAGACAGAAGGGGAGTAGCCTTCGTGGACTCAGGGGTTGGGTCCTGTGGCCTTTTGAGACCAACATTCCAGGCTCTAGACAGCACTGGCAGCCATTCCAGCAACCCCAAGAAAGAAATCAGAGTGATCTAATCTAGCATGAAGAGATATGTCTGAGTTAATAAAATGTTTGCTTTATTTTACCAGAAACTCTGACTAGGTCCAACAAGAGGTCAGAACAAAGGTCCGACTGCACTTAGGCCAAAGAACCACAACGAGCGGAGGTGCAGATAGAGGGAACCCTCGCTAAGCTCACTTATCATCACAAGAACCGGAGGCGGCACTGAGCAGTGAGTCATCGCTGCTCCGAAAGGGATTAGGACAGTTTCTAATCCAAATAAGCAGAGACCACAACTCAAGGCTCAGCTGCACTTGATGACTAACAACAGTAAAATGCTCCTGACAAAAAGCACATACTAAATACTCACTTCTCTCGTCTCTTACTTCCTTTTGCTACAAAAATAACAACAATAAATAGGACTGTTATCATCCCATACAGGGCTACTAGACTCCTTACAGGAAATATCTATCACTGGCATCAACCAAATGGAAATTAATTTTAAATTGAAAGTCATAAGTAATGAACCTATCATCACTACCGGTGACAGACATGAACATCAGCAAGACTATCTCATTTCTTTGACATGTGGAGTTAATGTGTACAAAACACTGCTTTGGATATAGAGACCAGCCCACTGGAGTCACGTGCATCTGATAGAATGTGACAAGGAAAGGGCCACGAGCATCACCACTGACCTGGGGGCATTCTGCTCCCCAGTATCCAACTTGGGGTGAACCTTAAGAGTACTATCCTCTTTCTGGGACTAAAATAATGTGTCTACTGCCTTTTATTAGAGAAGAAACAGATCTACTCATTCCAAACAGTTCATATTTTTAGGGTATGAGACACCACAAGCCATATTCTGTGCAAACAGGGTAAAACATTAAAATGCACATTCAGTATGCTCATGACTCTCATTTCTACCAGGCATGCCACTGGCCCTGCTCTATGCATGACATAATCTTTCAATTAGGTCCAGAAGAAAGCATTGAAGAAATAAGATGAAAGGGTCAGTGTATTTTGTGACTGCAAAAATGGAGATGTTCCCTTGATACACTATTTGGTTCTTAAGCATCTTCTCTTAATTATAAATAAGACATAACAACTTTTTAGGATAGTACAATAGCAAAGCTTTATTACATTACAATTATTTTCTATAGTGTTATCAGATTCTGAACTGGAAATCAAACTTCTCTATACCAAAAGGTACCAGTCCTTGATGCCAGCTGAAAAGATGCATCTTGCTTCTGTTCTTTCTGTTCCTTGCCCTGTTCTCCCTCAGAGGATGAATACATGTGATAAAACTGAAAAGGTGGGGCCGGGGAGTTAGCTCACTGGTTCCTGCGCCTGTCTTGCAAGTGCAAGGACCCGGTTCGATTCCCCGGTAACCACATAACAACACTGGGCGTGAAGACTCACGCCCAGCAGCAACCAGTACCACATACCACAGTGCCAGGCATGGTGGCTCACGCCTGTAATCCCAGCACTTGGGAGGCAGAGGCAGGAGGATTGCTGAGATGTGAGTTTGAGGCTGAGCTGAGTGCCAGCCTGAACCACAAAGCGAGACCTTGTCTCAAAAAACCTAAAAAGAAAAAAAAGAAAAGGTGGCCGGGGATTTAGCTCAGTGGTTTTGGTGCCTGTCTTACAAGTGCAAGGACAGGGGTTCGATCCCTGGTAACCACATACCATACTGGGTGTGGAGACTCACGTCCAGCAGCAACCAGTACCTCATCCCACAGTTCCGGGCGTGGTGGCTCACGCCTGTAATCCCAGCACTCGGGAGGCAGAGGCAGAAGGATTGCTGTGATGTGAGTTTGAGGCTGAGCTCAGGGCCAGCCTGAACTACGAAGCGAGACCCTATCTCAAAACAAAACAAAACAAAACAAACAAAACTCTAAACTGAAAAGGTATCTGTACAAGAATGACTTGGAAACTTTCAGAAAAAAATAAAAGGGCATTCACTAAATATCCACTCTGTGCCAGAAATGCTAGCATCTTTGATACTTTTAGTTCTTAGGTTAATACTACAGATTAGGTAGCACTTCCTGTAGGAACTGAAGCTGAAATAGGTAGAGGGCACGCCTTGTTCTCAGGACAAGGGTAAGGGGTCCAGAGCAGGCTAATGGCAAGGGCCAGAGTGGATTCACCAGAGGGCTCTGCCTTGCAACTCCTCCCTTTTAGAACTGCATATGCACCTCTGTAGTTAAAATAAAGGAACAAACACCTACAAGTTACACCCTCTCTGCGGGCAATTACAGAAGCCATATTCTCCCACTGTTCAGCAAGTATCACATGCAAATCTTGCCCTGTGTTTGCAATCTGCATTGTCAGAGGATGGGACTTAAAATATTACTTTTAGGTTATGCATTCTTAGCAAATGGTGGGAAGCTAATGTTAGTTAGTAATTGATGCTATTTTAATCTTAAACCACAGAAAATGCTCTGTCTACATTATCTACTATTCTGGTGTCTGTGTTAGAATAAAAGTTATTTTTTTAAAGCTTTTTAAAACCAATCCTGAATAGTTTAGGGTAAACTAAAGTTGTCAGAAAGGAAACTTATCAAGCAGTTCAGAAAAGTTATCAGAAATCAGTGATGTGACCACTGAGCGCTGGACTGTCACACCCTATGCCCTTTAACCTCTGATCACATTTTCTTCATCTTCCTTTTAAAAATATGTTCTTTGGAAAATAATTTAATTTAGTAATGATTTTGATGTTAGAAAAAACTACTTCTTTCATTTTTTTTTTTTAGGTTTTTTGAGACAGGGTCTCGCTTTTATGTTTCAGGCTGGCCCTGACCTCAGACTCAAACTCACATCACAACAATCCTCCTGCCTCTGCCTCCCGAGTGCTGGGATTACAGGTGTGAACCACCACGCCCAGAACTGTGGTATGTGGTACTGATTGCTGCTGGGCATGAGTCTCCATGCCCAGTATGGTACATGGGTACCGGGGATCGAACCCAGGTCCTTGCGCTTGCAAGACAGGCGCTGGAACCACTGAGCTATATCCCTGGCCCTTCTTTCATTTTTTTATGAAGTCAAAGTCAGAGAAATCCATGTACATATCAACGCATATCCCAATATAAATATGCTGAGCTGTAAACATCTTTGGATTTCAGGCAACAGGAACTACTCCAAATGAAATGCTAAATTTAGTTATGATGCCTGTGCAATATTTAATATTTGCATATGATGTTTGATTGACCTTGCTGCAAAATTAATATCTCTAGAGAGGTTTTATATAACAAAGCAAAAGACAAAAGAGAAAAACAGGTATTTCTAGAAGTGCAATTAATTATAAAAAATAAATTTATCTTCAGTGATATTTGATATTAGGCTTCTTTTACTGACTGATACTGTTGTCTCTTTGTTTCTATAACATAAAAATCATCTACAGGAAAATATGTAAAATGGGTTTGGTGGTAGCATCCTGTAACTGACAGTTAAATTCTCATTGCAAGTAATGTAAGTGAGCAACTCTTGCAAATATGGGATGGTTTAAACAGCTAACTGAAGACATCTCTTTTTTTTGGTCAGGTTATTTGTAAAGATCACCTATAAGACTTGCTTTATGTTTTTATGTATTTATCTCTAACAAATATAATGCTATACATCATAGAATGGCACATAGAAAATATCTGCAATTGGAAAACGCCTGAAAATTTGGAATAAAAATGCTTAGCGCAGAGTGAATGTGTTTGATTTTTATCAGTCTTTTCCCTATTTTAAAAGTTTTTTACTGTTTTTTTTAATTCAACTGAATATATCAAATACTGTCTTCACTTAAAAGTGTGAAACGCTGCAGAGTAAGTCACAGATTTGATCAAAATAAATTAAAAGTACAGAAGAAATATACAACCATTGAATTTTTTTATGTCTACATAAGACTCAGTGAGGTGTATAGCAAAACTCTTCTGAAGTTTTGCTTTTTACTCTATGGATTATGTGCAAGACACATAACTAAAATATTGAACTCTGTACTTTCAAATGCACCATTAACATCTTCAGCTTAGAATCTTTTATTTCCTAAAAATAGTCAACGTCGAGCAGAAATATCAAGAAATCAATAGAAAGTAATTAGGAAGAGTGTTTAATGTCCTTGAGAAAGCTTTGGAGGCAGAAAGGGGGAGCTTCAATTCAGGAAACATTGAAAATTCTGAGGGCTTTTTTTTTTTTTTCCATAATAAAAAGAAAGAGCAATAACTTAAATTACTTTGAAAAAATATATGAATGTCAAGCATCACCCAGGGCCATAGTGCAGTTAATGCAGTTGCTTCCCCTTATGAAAACTGGAAAGTGAAAGCGGCTGGGTTGACGAGTCCTCTCAGAGTCGGGCGGGGTGGAAGCATCCGCACATGCGCAGAGAAGGCAGGAGCAGCCTAGCCCTGAGATGCTCCAGCCAGCACCTCTATCTCCGCGACAGTCACGAAGGAAAGGAAATAACAACTGCTGTGTGACTTAATGCACCCGGCAAAACCACACATGAGCTCATCGAGCTCTCACCAGAACCTGCATGTTCTGTATTATTTCCCCCCACTTATCAGAAGATAAACAACATCTTAGAGAGATTACACAGTTTGCCAAAGTCCTGTGGATGAAAAACAGCAGAGTGCAAATTCAAACTCAGACCTCTGATTAGAAAATCCCTGCTTTTTCCAAGACACCACTTAGATTTCTGAGCCCCTTCCATGGGGGTTCCCAGTGCTTTAGAGTCTAGGGAAATCAAGCACACAGTTTGGCGGTTTTACAGGTCCCCAATTCATAGATATTTTGTGTTTCTCACTTGAGAATTCTTCACGTGAGGTCTCACTCTACGACCTCTGGCTTCTTCTACAGTTCAAAGAATACTCAATAACATGATTGTACTAATCATAGGAGAAAAGCTATTTCCTTCTATTCAGTTTTGTATTTGCTTTGTTTCAGAGGCAAATGAGCTAACTACCTGTCTTGGGAGCTGATACATGGACGCTTAAGAACCTCACTGACCTTATTGCCCACCATGAGAGGATAATATATATTAGGAAATGAATGGTTAATTAGGAATCCTGAAGTATAATAAGGGTAACTTAACCTTTATGGTTTTATTGCAACCACTGTCATTAGGTTTTACAGATTACTTATGATGAAGAAGGTATTTTATCTAAAACATATCCCCACATCTTAAAAAACTGAAATATTTCATATCTATAATTGTAAAAGCTCAGCAGAGCGGAGGAATCAAGAAAGAAGGGGTCTCCAGCTTTTTCCTTTTCATTCAGAAAAGAATTACTAAGTTAAAGAGTCTTAGTTTTAAGACTGGACTAGTATTGTTTAGTAAAGAAGTCCAGTTTCCTAATAGCAAGTTGCAGCAACAAAAACTGCATTTTTATTATAACAAAAATCACATTCTTTTCTTAAAGAAAAAACCAAGCACCAATTAATGAACACATCAGACATTTTTGTTTGTTTAGAGAGCAAATAGCTTGAGGGACACAGTTGTACCTAGATTCTTTGTATAATAGTATTTTAATGAAAAATTTAAAATTAAATGATTTTAGTATTTGATATGGAAATTCACTTATAGAAATTTAAGCATTTGTCACCGTGAGATACAACTATGAGTTACAGCCTGAAGAGCTCATGGTAACAGTGGGTTTCACATTAAGTTTGACTAAAACAATCTCTAATTTTTTCTTCTCTCAATTGCTCTGAACATAATTTCAAAAAAGCACTTTGCTATAGTGAATTTTCCTATTTAACTTCCTCTCAAGACTATGGCTAAAGACTTGAACGTGAATTTAACTTTGAAGTCTGTATAATTTTCTCACCCAAGATATTATTAACACTGATTTGGGGTAATACTTTCTGACTACTTCCAGTCACTGTATACAAAGCAATACATGGGATGGGTTTTTGTACAGAGGTGGAACAGCAAGTCTGTTGTATCTAATAATTGGCTACGAATGACTCATTACCTGAATTAAAAGTCTCATTTATCAAGTGCTGAATACGTATAATATTTAAGTGAAAAATATATTTTACTGAGAAATTATCTGCCATATGGATTGGTTTTTACTTTTTCAGCAAAAAGTGAAACAAACAAAAATGAAGAAAAAAATAACAAACAACATAAATAAAAATCTGGTTTCCTAATAAGATTTTGTAAATGTATTAAATAACTGAAATCATATTTCTTCTGACAACCAGGCAGCATTTATCTGCAGAGAAACAAAAAGATCCATTTCCAAAACCACCTTTCTGTTGATCAAATTGTATCAGTGAAACAAATATTTGATAAGCTATCATGTAAGAAAATCCAAAATTCTGAAAGAAATTTACCATTCTGTCTTAAAGCTCCCAGACTACACAAAACATTACAAATGATCTTTTAAAAAAAACCTTCTGAATATGTGTAATGTTTGTTATAGTTAGAGGCTAAGAACCCTATGTGAAAAGGCTGGTCAAGCTTTTCTTAAACATCCTTGTGTAACTGTGCAACCTTGGAAATTACTATATCAAATCTATTTTATATGATTGGGCTGTGTCACAGATCAGTGTCTCAAACAGAATAAGAAAAAGATGCTTAAGGGTGGGGATTTAGCTCAGTGGTTTCTGTGCCTGCTTAGCAAGTGCAAGGGCCCGGGTTCCATCCCAGGCAATCACACACAATACTGGGCGTGGTGACTCATATCCACCAGCAATCAGCACCTCATACCACAGTGCCGGGCATGGTGGCTCATGCCTGTAATCCCAGTACTCGGGAGGCAGAGACAGGAGAATGGCTATGAGTTTCAGGCTTGTCTGGGCTACAAAATGACCTCAGAGCCAGCCTGAACTACAAAGCAAGACCCTGTCTCAACCGCTCCCCAAAACCCCAAAACAAACAAACAAAAAAACCCCACATAATATTCAATCTTCTGGGGGCCTATGTAGCTACTTGTAAGTACCATTTATCTAAGAGTAGAAAAATAATGAGAAAATATATAAAATTCCAACCAATCCACTCCTGCATCTGATTTACTTAAACTTTAACTAACATTTGAAAATTTTTCCTGAAGTTTTGATCAAAGAGGGGCTTCCTGGATGTTCATTACAGTAATAAACTTTTCTCCTTTTTTCCCACTAATAGCTCAGAACTCTTGGAGACAAAGACCAAATGTCTGTGAACCTGGTACAGGCACATGCACATTTTGGTCTGAGGACATTTTACCAGTAGAGTTTATCTCCTTTTGTTAGATCATTCTTTTGAAATCAATTCCCTGAAATATTTCTGTGTCCTTCAGAACATATTGCATGTTTCTTCTCCCTCTTAAAATCCAGCTACTCTTCTCCCATCCTGCCCTCTGATCATCTCACACAACCTGGGTTCCTAAAAAGACCTCCGTTTTATTTTGCCTCTACCTTATAGCCTAGAATTTAAACCTTTTCATAAGACAGTTGGTATTCCTGGCTTGGACCATGCTTTCTTATTTATAATTTTCCTTGTCCTTCTGGTTCATTCTAGTTCTAAGCATGTTGTCAAACCATCTGCCCGACCAAGTCACAGCTTCTGAAAGGAAAATCCCACATGCTGGCCTTCCGTTATGTCTCAGCCTCCTGGCAGTACAGGTTACACAAGAAAGGAGACTCTTTCATTTAATAATCAATGTTAATCACTCATAAAGGTTCAAAGACAGGCTGTCAAAGCAGGAGTTTCATCTCTGAAAAGGAAGAATATGGTTGGTTTCTTTGTTGGCTTGAGATTCACAAGCTCAGTGGTGGCGTAGCCCTGGGCTGGTGTCCTTGACTAGCCTGGCCCATTCTTGGCTTCAATCTCCAGCACTGTAAACGAGACTGAGGTTGACAAGACCCACTTGAAAGCAAGACTGCAAGATTCATCGACTTCAGATACAACTAAATTTGTTTAGATTTCCTTTATGTGATGAGTATGTTTGGGTGTAAATATGGCCATGCAATATCTGGGGATATATTTATATTAACAAAAGATTCTTTTGCTAAGGAAATATGTACAATTACTGTCTCTATCAAATATGCACATGTGCACACGAGCACACACACACACACACAAACACAAACACACACACACACACACACACACATATATCTCATGAAAAAAAGCCATAGGCTAGATTTTTTTCATTCAGTCCTGAAACAGATTTTATCAAATTGGCAGAAAGATTAGAAATACAGCGTTACACTGTTGCCATGCCTCAGGGATTTCTGTTATGATTGAAGTGAAACAAGTGGGGGAAGCTTCCAACTCATTTCCAGCTATCACTGCCACCCCCAACACACTCCTCTCCTTTTCTTTGTCTTCTGACAGCTCATGGTTCAGGTCCAAGAGTAGTAAGAATTCTGGAGTCTGTAATGCTGTCAGCAGAACAGTTTTCTTGGGTGTTCTAAGACATCCAAGGATAGGTTTTGAGCAAATTCTGAGTGTTTTTCAGTAACATTCCTTTTCAATAAATATTACCACTCTGTGGAGGTAAAAACCCACAAATGAAGCCCCCAAATAAGATTAAATTTACAAAGGAATAGCTCTGCCTCCAGCATAAACATACACACTAGAGGGCAATTCAAGTGCTGCGTGGTAAAAGGGACATGGAGAGACATGGAGGCAACTCTTCAAGCTGTCCGCTGCAAACACTGCTTCTAGCTTCCCTAGACTGAGGTTCCCAAAGAGGTTCATCAGCGTGGTTGTCACCAGATCCCTTTCCACTTGGCCAGGTCAGACTGAGCCAGTACGAGCACTGGTCTTCAGACAGAAGACAGCAGATGGAACTCCAGAAATATGGAATTGGTTTGGAAGATACACATCTGCTTTGTGAAGAGCCTCAGTTTCCCCCATATAAAGAAAAGATACAGTAGAACCTCTAGTTACAACTGGTCTGACATATGAACAACTTGGACTAGTTAAGGGAAGAATTACCTGCCTCTTCACTGCAGCATCTACATAGGTAAACATCCAGATCTCAGCTGTATTGACTTATAACCAACTTGAGTTACAACCAGCCCCTGGCAACTGATTGAGTTCTTAAGTCAAGAGTCCACTGGAGATGAAACCGTTATCTGTTATCAATCAACTTGGGGATGTAGGACTGTTCTTTGTATCAAAGTCAAACTTACAGAATGTTTATATCTTTAAGATGTACAAGTTGGGTTCCATTAATGGAAGCTACACAAATACCAATTTTTGGCTAAAAATACGAAAATGCTTCTGGAGTTACTCAAAGACAAAAAGGGGTTAGCCTCAGCAGGTAGAGCATCACCTTGGAACTGAACAATGCACAAAGTCAGGTACAGACACAGGCACCGACACAGAAACAGATGTGACCCATTACAATGTGACATAGGCATAGACACAGATACAGATGAAATGCTCTTCAAAGTGACCCATTGCATTGAGATGAAGGAAGGTTAGACTTCAACCCATGATAAATTTCTTTTAAGGAACGGAAGTTTTAGTATTCTAAGAAGAGAATTAAAGCCACTAAATCAATGATGCCTCTGGTTTGTATTAAGCTCAATAATTTTTATATTTCAGCAAAGTCCAGTACGATCTGGACAGACCACAGAGTGCTAAATCTGTTTCAGGGGTCATCCTAATTCTAATCAATCAATGAAGGACTAATTCCTATCAGAACAGGAAATAAAGAAGAGAATTTCCTCTAAAATAGAAACACACCTAATGTCCTTCATAAAATGTCTGCATCTGTACATCTCTAAAGAAAGTCTGTTGCAATTTTAGCTGTTTGCTTGGCTAGAACAGATGTTAACTAAAATACATTTCATGCATCATAAATTGGTCATTACTCCTAAAAGCTATACTTCATTAAGATTTTATATTTAAATGGTTAGCACAGGACATTCCTGTGTTCTGAATGTGATAAACATATCCAGCAATGGAAATACCTTTACGTTTTATTATGTCAAACCAATATATTCAGTGGCTATAAAATGCACATGCCAGTGACCACAAATCTCGAATGACAGGTATTAACTGTATTCTTGTCCCTCCAGATTACTAATTTCATTGATGAGCCTTTCTATAGCTTTTATTAGCCATCAGCAGATGAGTGGGGGAAGGAAGTGACTAAATGCAGTAGCTGGAATAAAATCTGCTGCTCTATGATCAATACGGGCTTGCATTGTGATTTGAAGCACTGTATTAGTGATGTTTCCCAATTTGTTAATTCTATGGCATTGGTGGCAAAATAAAATATGGAATAATCAAACAATGCACAGAAACACAGGAAACACATAGATATATATTTTTTTCTGTTAACAACGAACTAGTTTGAGCCCTGGAACACTAGAATTTATATTTTAACGCAGATTCTGGACTATCCCATTTGTTAAAATTATTGTGATAACATCAGAAAACATAGGATAACTTGTTTTAAACTTCATGTGTCATCATATCAATCTTCTAGCGCATCATACAAAATTTCTTTCACTGTGCCTTCAGAGAAGCTATTGTATAACTCAACAAAGCTTAGGAGATGTTGCCTAAACGGTGCTATTGCTCTTCCAATGGAAATACCCAGATTACAAACAAGCTATTGGGAAAAAAAATCATTTTAAAGGTTCAACTTTAAATTCTCTAATTCCAAACTCACCCAACTGCCCCACCTACATTCACTGAAACCCTCCAGTCCCCAGGATACTGAGAGAGGGCAAATGAAAAAATGGAAGGAATCATTATTTTCAGCGCATCTTGCACATATCATTCCTCTGCTAGCATGTCTGCTGGGAAACTGGCAGGTTGTTAAATTAACTCATTTCCTCTGAATCATTCTGTTACTGAAGGGCCACAGCTCTGGTCTGTAAAGCGCAATTACCTGAGAAGTGCTTGTTCAGCATATTCTGTCTTTTTGCTGATAGCATCCAAAATTAATCAGTGTATTGTGATCTGAGCAAGTGCAGAGGACTCAGAAGGGACAGTGACAGTAAAGACCCTGCTTTGCAGAAGTTACTTGTGTTCTGCCCTAGTATTCCCCTGGAGAAGCCATCATTTCTCAAACACTGAATGTGCCCCACACTACCTCATGAATAAGACTAGGTATTCAGCCATTAATTGTTTCCAAATATCCCCCAGTGTAAGAATACAGCATGAACTAAGTTGTGTGGGCACTTTTATTTCATATGCTTAGCAATTTTTTCCACGCTGGTTGCAAATTTTGAAAATACCTTGCTTTGTTTATCTGGCTTTGTCTTCTTGTATGTTCATAAAAAGCTATGCCCTGGATTAAGAAAAGAATAATGGGCTTCTATTTCTGTGCCTTCCTTCTGGAGAGTAGACTGAGCAGAAGACAAAGATAAAACTATATGTTTTTATCTATGAAAAAGACATTTAAAATATCTGAACTGTCTTCTACTTTTGAATACCTAGCAATCCTCAAAGTGCTGAAAGTAACTGTTTCAGAAGGAAAAAAATATACAAATATATACAAATGCATAATGCAGTAATTTCTATGCAAGTTACAAGATTTGTCTGTATGTGACTATGTGACAGGAAAATTTTTTTCTTATTCCAAGTAATATCACTATGTCACAGGTGTAACTGACATTCAGCTGATAAAAATTCAGTTTTCTTCTGTCCCATGTGCTTTTCCTGTTTTTTGGAGACTGGAATCAAATGTACCAACAGAAATACTGAACAAAGAAGTTGACTTTGCTAGAACCTTCATGAGCAAAACATGATTTTATAAACTACTGTTACCAAGGGAATAAAACCTGATACAACTTGATCCTGGTATTGATTTTCTGACTCACTTCCAATAGTGATCTCTCAAATCCCACTGGAAAAGTCTAGGAGTCAGAATAATTGTTCTGCTTTGTATATAAGTTATGAATCTGGCAAAAAAAAGCCTGGGTCAAGTATTTGTGAAAATAAGAAAAAAAGAAAAGTCATCAACGGAACATTTCTAAAATGCTATAAGGGCAAAAGCTACCAAAACATTTCTCCAATGACTAATAAATTAAAGTAATGCAAGGATCATTCATCACTAATATTAATAATCATATTTCTAAGATTTCAAAAACACCACTGTAAACTTCTTCCCATCTGTGCTGTCTCTATTAAGGCCTCATTGGTTCAGTTAAAGGCCCGTAACATTTCAGAGCCCATTAATAAAATCAAAAAGGTTAGAAATGCCCCGACAGCCTTCAAATGTTGTTTCTATTCTCCCTCCACTCCCCTGATCAGTGTAAAGCTTTGACTTCATAATCCAAGTAGAAAAACATTCTACATACCAAAAGGAAATATAAATGTTACCCATTAAACCACTGATTCTTCCGGTTAAGACGTATGAAACCTAAATTTATTTGCACTTTTAGTGTATCCTTCATTCAATAACTTTTATGCTTACTTATGATATTATCACAAACCTAACACTTAGTGGAAGAATAAGACAAAAACAGAATGGGAAGAAAATAGCCTTAAAAGCTATGTAATTTACATCATTTTCTTAATTCCTCTGTCAAGGGAAAGGAGGGAATTGGGAAAAATAGAATTAAAATATACCATGTACAGATACAAATTCCCTTTGATGAATGTGATCATTATGAATATATAAATTATAACAACAAAATTAGTATTTTAAAAAGTTCCAAGAGCTGCCCTGCAACTTTTCAAATCAAAATTCACAGTAATACTTTAAAAAAAGACTCATTTTTTATTACCCTCCTGTCCTAAACGTATTAAAACAAATTGCTATTTTTCTAGAGCTCCACTTGATTTCACACATATATGACTTTATGTATGACCATTAGGCATGTATGAACATTTCCAGGCCTGCCAGGCATAGAAGCACGTATTTTCCCTCAAGATTCCTTGGAGAAATAATTAAGAATATTATACTACAATCTTTTTTTTTTTTTTTTAGATGTGGGCAGTCTCTGGTCAATGCCTCGAAGGCAACCATCTGGATATGCTTTTTTAAGCATTCATGTTTTATTGATTTTGGGGGAATCATAAATGACTTGTATTCTTCCCAGAGAAAGAATTCAACCATTTTTCACTTTTGGTCTTTGGTACTGAGCCAAGAATGCAAGATAAGAAGTTACTACTGTTCTTAGGAAAAAGGCCATCCTATAGAAGGCTACTTGGTTATTGTGAGAGGAGAAAAACATAATTCCTAGCTCTTTGATTTATTCTTCAATGAAATGTCAGGGAAATGTCATTTTTGTGATCTACTGACCTTGAAATCCATTCTCAGTATGAATTTTCAAATGTACTTGGGAAACCTTGAATTCCCAGGGGCCCTTCTTTTACGCAGGTGTACCTTTCCCATTTTCCTTTTGTTCAAGAAAATGATTCCTACACAGGGAAATGCCCCTCAACCCTTTACGGAATGAGGCAGGGTAGGAAAATACATACAGAAGTTATAAAGGGGAATTTGGTCAACAGTGGTAATTTCCTCTCTATTTGTCAAGCACATCACCTTTTAGCTGAGCTCATTTGTTTTAACTGACAGCTTTGCCGACTTCAAACTGGATTGCACTAAGAAGATAAATCAAGAGTTTAATGAGATATGAGACCCTTCTCGAAAACACAGAATTATTCAAGTTGGGGGCTATGGCAACTGATATTTAAAAAGCGCCCTCACAGGTGCTGTCCTCTAGACCTTGGGCTTCTCTACCGCCAAGTTGTCTTTCTTCTGCGAGACCGATGTCAGATCTCTTAATAGTGGAAAGTAGCCAAGAACTGGCAGGGTATCATACCTTGGTTCTTGATATAAACACAGAGAGTGACTCTTACAACCACACATGTAATTTTGAGTTCTTAAAAGGACAGGAGGTTTGACTTAATAACAGGTCTAAAATAAAGACTTTCTTGAAACTTCCTGCATATATAGTCAAGACACACAACAACAACAAAGTTAGTTCCGTATCATTTTTATTACATCTTGGAAAATTAAAACAGTTAGTCAAGAATCAAAATCCAACTCTGAAAATCTGGGTTGTTCAAGAAAACCAACAGGGACCTGATGTCATCTGAAAAACGGAGAGGTGTTAGAGGTGTCCTGTGGAACCCGGACTTGAAGAAAGTCAGCACAGGGCCAGGACGAGCCGGAGGGGAGAGGACTGGAGCTACACTTGCAGAGAAGCCCAGGTGGAAGACCCAGAGGCAGGAAAGGACACTGCCTATTCCAGTAAGTGAATACAGATCTTTGCATTCAGGTACAAAAGAGCAAAATACAATCTTCAAAGAAAAACTGGCCAAAAATATGTAGAATCCTACATTAACACAGTGTAATCTTATTTGAAAATGCATCCCAGTGTACCCACTTATAAAAATGACATTAATTTAGCATGATAAATTACATACCCCCTTTGTATTTCTATTTACAGGATGCAATACTGTATCAAATCCTTCACCCACAGATATAAACCTTAACTCAGTTCTGTTAACTGATGTGGGCAATGAACCCAAGGTACTAATCAGTACAAGTGGTATATGGATATGGACGGAAGCAGACGTACTGAATAAATAAAAAGGGCTGCAGGTTTTCCAAAGGAGATTCTGACTCAAGTTTCACTCATTTATATTTCTGGAGTTTATCTAATTATTTTTACATGAGAAGTTATTTATGAGAATTTATCTGCCTAATTGGATCTATTTGTGCCAATTGTGAGTGACATAAAAGCATTCATTTTAACGTTTTCATTTCATTCTTAATATTTCCATCTTTGTTTCACAAGTTCCGCATATGAAAGTAGTTTTCCTCATTTTTTTAAATGAAGGCAAATCATATATAAATACACATCTTTTTAATGTAGAATTGCTGTAAATTCATCAATGTTGTGCTAGCCTAACAATACAAAAGGTAGAATTTTATTCAGAATACTTTCTTCAAAAATGTGTAACTAGAATAGTTGGAGAAGCGGGTGGCGAAGAGACAGAGAGTGACTGCTAAAGGGTATGAGGTGAGCTTTCATGATAATGAAAAATGTTACAGAATTAGACTGTCATTGTGAATATACAAAAATATATACCAAATTGTATGTGTCAAAAGAGCAACTATTAGGAGACAAAATATCTCAAAAAGTTAGTCAACCCAAATTTAAAAACAAAACCTTGAATCATTAAATACTGGGAAGGGAGCTATGTGTGTGTGACTATATTAATTGCTTCTTTGTTCTGTTTGGAACCAAACCATTATGTTATCGAGTGAGGATTTACATACTGACATTATAGAAGAAGAGGAAGCCATTAGTAAATTAGCACATTTCCAGAGGAAAGATGAATCCAGAACCAAAAGACAAGAAATTCTAATAATCTAAAAAGCTCACTAATCACATTCATATGGTGCCATAAAGCTACAAATTAAAAAAATAAAACCAAAAAATTCTGTCTCAACATTGAGTCATAGTTCCATTTTTTTTTAATAGTTCCAATGTTAGATTACATCTATGTTTGGCTAAGTTCAAAGATGGTCTGTACTCTTGGACAACTGACACATAGATCTATCGTGTTTAAGGTTCTCTCATCTGACTCTAGGGAAGCAGATTTGTCTCCCTATAACTGCATTCATCATAACCCAGGCAAGCTGTTTAACTAATCAGAATCTGGGCCTGACAACTGCTCTAATTTATGGAGCCATTTCTGTGCCACCGTGGGCACACCAAGCCCTCAATCATTGTCAACCACAGGGTGGGAGGCTGCACTAAAATCTCATTTTTAATGATTGCTTAATTAAAGTGATAGTGGCTCGGTAGTTTTACCCATGTGAAATTGCTCGTACATATTCTCAAAGTAATTGACCATGGAGCAAATCCACTCTCATGAAATGTAAACCCAAATACAGACTCATGGGGGTAGAAGAGAAAGGATGCTTATCATTATTTAAGACATTCAAATACACTTGGGAGAATTTTAGGATCTATAGCACAGGAAGCATTAATATTATTAGCTGCACAATTTCTTCCAGGAAGTCCTATGATTTCTTTCTGAAGGGATAGGATGAATAATATATTTTCAGTCTACGCAGATAGAGTCCTACATCTGGAGACAGTGACGATTTGATGCCCTCTGTATAGTACTCTGAGCCCTAACATTTTAGTATGTTAGGAAATGTCAAATTCGAGTAGACGCTTTAGAGGGGGACAGTTTTATCATCTCATCTCAAGCACACATTTGATCCGAAGAAGCCAGACTACACATCTCGGAAGCTTGCCTTGGTGGCACAGAGCAAGTTCAGAGGACAGCCACTGCCCCAGCAGCACTGGGAGAACACCATGCTGACAAGCAGGGAAGAGCAGCATCTGCTGCGCTGGCTCCTCCCCCGACCCCTCCCCGACCCTTGGCTCCACCCCTTCCCCTCTCTCTGCCCCTCCCCTGGCTCACCTATTAGGCTGCTTTCCTTTCCAGGGATTCTCGGGCCTCCTCTAGGACCTGCTTCCAGATCACAACGTTAATCCTCAGGAATCACCTGCTTGCTCTTTACTGCAGTCAAGGACGAGAATGGCTGACAAGGGACATCTTTAGGCTGCCTTCTTTCTTATAGCGCCCTCGCTGAGGCATGACCATTATGCATAACAGCGTGTTGATCGCTGGCAGGTTCTCTCTTCCCTCACAACTCTCCTGTAATGAACTTTTCCTACAGCAGAGCCATAGGTTTTATTCCTTCAATACTTCTTCCATTTCCCAGCTGTTCCCTGAATGCTGTATCTAAAAGTGATTTTATTCTATGTGCTTCCCTGATGTGTTTATGCATGGAAAATGGCCATTATCTTTTTAGCACATTGATGTGTAACAGATTGCTCCCTGTATTACTGAGGTATCACTGACAGCGCTGAAATTTGTTTTCCTAATTCTTAATAAGTCCAAACCATAATTCTCACGCTATAAAAAGTAACAGAGCCATACTTAACTGATTTATGGAAATCACATCTGTCTTTGCAACTATATCTCAAAGTAAGTGCCATGTCGTTTGAATGGTCTTCTATTACCACAACTAAGAAGCAATACAGAGATCACCTTTAGCTCTAAAATTTATTAGCTCTCTTTTGGATAGTCATACAGCTGAGTAGAAATTTACCACATAATATATGTACTACCGAGGAAAATACTAGCCCTAAGAGTGCTTCCATGGGATCTAACAGACCAACAAGAAGTCTTTACAAGATGAAGGAACAAAGTCATGGCCTGAATTACTTTACAATTGCTGAGATATAACACCCAGCTTTACCTGGCCTCACACAGAAGACAAAACCGGCTGTGACATGGAAAGCTGAAGGCAAGAAGCAGCGAATGCAGCAATGGACAAGGCGCGCTGCAACCTTCCTCCTGTGCCTTATGTTTCACCCAGGCTCCCGGCTCCTGGGCAGGTAGCACTCACACCCACGGCGGGCCTTCCCAATTTTCACACCCAGAAATACACCGAACAAATTGGTGCTAGAATTTTATAAACACACTCCCGTCATCCCATCATCATACCTTAATCCCGGCATCCCACACTCTAGATCTAGCTAACTCAGTGACCGCGTAAGGCTTGGGGAGACAGCTAAGTATTAGTTACACAACACAGAGATAAGTAGGCAGTATGAAGTAATTCTCTGGCTTGCTCAATCCAAAACTAAGCAGTTAGTTCTGGATAAGATGTAAGGATACTTAATAAGTGAATTTAGTGTTCCTGCATCACTTAGAGATACTTATTTGGATTGCTGGGGAAAACTATAAGGAAGGCAAAGCACGTGGCTACGACTGTTCTGGGACTGTCTTCTCTTATTTGACATCATTCACCACCAGGATGCCAGGATTCAAATTCAGCCCATGCTATGCCCTTTGTTCTCAATGCCCTTCTCTGAAGATTTTGGTCTTTGTTTTTAGTGTGTATTAGCGTAACCATAAAGTTTGTTCTCCAGATGGAACTTAGCTGTAGTACCACACTATCAGTGCTAAAGTATACAGAACTCTGGTTCCACTGACCTACACCTAGTATACAGCTCAGATACACAAAGTAATCCAGAAAGATAGATTGCATTGCACTTTGAGGATCTTGAAAACAAATCATGAAACTTTGCTGCCTTGCATTTTCAATGAAATTGTGAAAAAAAAAATTAAATGCAAGTGTAGGCAAGAAAAGCAAAAACTGTGATGGTGTTTAGTATGGTCAATAATTCTGAAAATGAAGAAAATCATCAGGGCTCTGCATTCTCAGAAATCAATGTGATGGAGGAGGTAAATGTAAGTGGGAAGTAACCTAAAAAGCTGAGGAGGGCAAAGTACAGTTTTCAATTAAATAGCACTAAGCTATGGAGATTTCTACTACTTATATTTTTCTTCTAAGGTAAATGAGAAGTTCGGCATGTGACCTGGTGTTATCTGACATGCTCCAACTCTTGGGATAGCTTAAGATTGGAGCAGTCTTTTCATTCTCTGTCTCCCTAAGAATGTTGGTTTTGGTGAGAATACTTCCCTTCACATTGTAATGAATGACACGAAGCTCTTTCTTAAAAATAAAACAAACGGAAAGCCATCTTCATGTCCACCTGGGGCAGGGTGAAGAGAGGAAGAACAGAGATGGAAATCTGGCAAACACGCTGGGAACAGAGGCCAGCGCATTCTTACGGGTCAAAGTCATCTGATTTTGTGGTCGTTTCTGGTGAACAGTCAGTCTCAGTTTTTTAGCATCCAGACACTGTCTTAAAACACTGGACATTCCTTTGCTTTGCTCTCAGACCATTTAGTGTGACAACATCTTTTTTAGATCATTTTGTTAATAAGAGAACATAAAAGATCTTCCTTCTTATGCCTTTTAAAATATTGTCATTCATGAGTACATAATTTTAAACAGATGCCATTTAATAGCATTATCAAAAAAGAGCAATACTTGTGACCATGTGACACTTCATGTATCTGGAGATGGATGTGCCACCACCTATACTTTAAACAACCCCAACGTTGAAACCAAAGTCTCAAACCATTTGAACTGTCATTTTCACAAATCTGCCTTTTAATCCAACACAGAGTATTTTACCGGAACAAATTCGTCCCTGATTGCTCTACGACCTCTCCATTTACCAGGTGCAGAATCTGCCAGTGTTTTTCTTTTCATTCAGTTTTTTTTACTTCCCCATAAAATTATGATAAACGTGCACTGATATGGTCTGATTTTGTTTAGCAATTTCTGATTTTTACATCCTGAATTTCACTATTTCAACATTGACTGGTACATGAAAATTCCACCTGCCTTCTCCTGTATCATCAGCGGCCCCTCATTGCTGAGCAACGAATGTATGAGGTTTTGTTCTGAACTGGCTCAGAGTAGAGCGGGCTGGACCGGGAGCATTCTGGAGGCTGAAGTCTAGCTCCAGATGATCTTAGCAGTGGGGTTTCAGGCAAATCATTTACTCTTCTGGAGTCTTAACTTGTAAAACAGTATTAGTTACACTTCAAAGCTTCTTTCATTTTACCAGAACACTGAGAAGTCCTCATACAAGGTGGGAAGATTACTACTGTCATAAGCTGAGTGCAAGTACACGCTTATCTCTTGCACACACATGCACACAATTTGTCCAACTTGTAGGGTGATACTTTTTAGACATGACTTCATCTTATTTAGCTTCGGAATCTTGTCAGTGTGAGTCTTCATAACTGCTTTGCACAATTAAAATATGGAATATGAGACCACAGTGCAGCCTGTATTATTATTAGTCATGCTCAAAGAAAAATAAGGAAATGATCTAGTACAATGATGGGTCAGGAGAAAAAAAGCAATGAAAAGAGTACTTCTTAAAAAATGAAGCACCTCATGAGACTAAATATTAAGAATACCACATCTCCTAAATGTCAGGACAGTTACATATAGAAAATTCTGGAAAAGAAAACACTGAAATTGGAACACTCATCTATGGGAAAAAGAAACAGTCCTAGGAATATTGGCAAAGTATTACAGTGAACATCTGCACTCTGGGCTTTAAATTATGATAATAATTGATACTAGCAAGTGTTGGATAGCTTTTAGGACATGTATTTTTAAAATATAAGTTTTAACTAGATAGATACTAGAGGTGAAAAGCAGAGGAGAAGATAAGTTAATTTTAGTGAGAAGAATACACTCATCTCTTCCAGGTAGAACGTGCTTGATCTGAGACGGATACACAAGCGTAGCTGAACTCAGGCCAGGATCGTGCTTCTCCGGCGAGACAGTAAGGAAGAAAGGGCACCGGGAGAGCAGACAAGCATGAGGTCTGTGTCATGACGTACGATTGTCGGCACAGAATCAAGGAGGTGGGAGGACGGTTTCTTGTCTTCAAAAATAACCTGTGCAGCTTAGTTGTCTTTCACAAACTCTTAACAAACATACTATAGGAATGAAGGAACAAAAAGTATTCTTACTGACAGAAGCAACTGTTTTGATTCCCACAGTGGTTTGCAAGATTCTGATTTTACTATATCAAATAGAAAGAAATGAAGAAAACTGATAGACATAATCAGCCACATTTTCTCCAAAGGGAATTAACATTTTGAAATGTTTTAGTCTCAGTACATTCTACTAATGATTTGTGAAACAGAATCTGACTAAAAAAGCAGAGCATTCTACCTCTGTATTTTACCCAACTGCAGCAACAGGGCCTACTACCACAGCACAGGCATGGGATGGCTTTTTTTTTTTTTTAATGCAAGTATTCACTTTACAAATGAGTGACCTATAAAGACAAATGCGCTGTCTTCAGATCTGTTAAAAACAATAATCCTTTTGGCCCATTTAGCTCTGTTATCCCTTCTAAGTCTGTGTGTGAAGAGCAGCTGAGTATAAGTAACTTCTTTGAGAATAACAATTTCTCAGTTGTCCACAACTTATCAAGCCAGTTGCTAAAGAAGCCAGAACAGCCAGCGGTGATGCACATTGGTAATCCCAGCTGGAGGACCACAGTTTGACCAACCCTGGGTTCAATTCAGAAAAAAAAAAAAAAACGCTAAAATTATATATTGGGAGGATAGGAAATATAGCTCAATGGAAAACCTTTGGGTTTAGCTCCTAGTACTACCCCCTGCCCCCAAAGCACTTGGTGGTACAGCTTTACTTCACAAAGACTACAGTAATCTGTACTTTCAAACCTTGACATGTGTGTTCATGTCTCCTTTCCAGAGACTTAACTGAACTTGGCCATGTCCAGGATCCCCAGCAGGAATATTCCCACTGCAGCAATGCTGGAAAAACTGTAAGAAGGCACAGTCAGCTCACGCCGTGCTAGACTGGGTTCCCATCCCACGTACTGGACACATCTCCTTAAAAGGAGTCACACTGCATCTCTCACCCGGACTATGACTCAAACATGCTATCCGATCCTTTCCAGATGTATCCTCCTCTCATTATTTTTCGGCAACTTAAAATACATCAACTGGGGCTGAAGTAATCCACAGGTAGCTGCTCTTCTTCAGGGTTTATATACAATATCTTTGCTGACCTAGTTTTGAATACAGGTGAATTATCGAATGTGACTGATATTTCCAGGAAGCCTTTATTATGTTTTCCATCCCTCTTAGAGAAGGCTACTTTGGGCTGGTCTTCTGGGGCCAAGTCTTCCAATCTAGGGCACGAGAAACATGGGTAGACTGTGCTTGTCATAGCAATGCCAGGCAAAGACTGCACATGACAGAAAATTATGTCCTGCTGGACAAATTGACTTTGCTAAGAAGCTGAATGAAAATGACTCACTCCTGATCCATTAGGCAATTGGCTGGACTCCAGCAGGCCAGAAAATATCTACACAGAATAATCTCTGCATTGCTCCGAGAGGCCAACTGTGCTAACTTCTCCTAGTAAATGCATGGAATGCATAGTCCTGAATTTTTGCTGAGGAACACTTTAAAAAACTAATTGTATTTGGAATATACTTAACTATTATACATATCTGAGTTGAGATTTGGAGGGTGATTAAATTATAGAAATAAAGGAGGAAGAACAGGAGGCAGAGCTCCTAGTTTTATTTCTTTGTTCTACATTAGCACACTCCTATGTACACACTGGATGCCTCATCAAGGTATTTCAGTGCTACAAAGATTACAGAGATGTGATACAATTAAAACTGGGGCTGGGGGATTTAGCTCAGTGGATCTGGTGCCTGCCTTGCAAGTGCAAGGGCTACGGTTCGATCCTGGTAACCACATACAACAATGTCAGAGGTGGAGACTCACACCCACCAGCAATCACTACCACATACCACAGGCAGGCATGGTGACTCATGCCTGTAATTCCAGCACTTGAGAGGCAGAGGCAGGAGGATTGCTGAGTTCAAGGTGGAGCTGAAGGCAGGCCTTAACTACAAAACTGAGACCCTGTCTCAAACAAAACAAAACAAAATAAAAAATTATTTTCTTCAGGGAAATAGAATATATCTAATTTGCTTCTGATTGTCAAGTCAGAAAGTAGTCCAAGCATTAGAATAAAGAGCTAAAGGAAAGATAGCAAAATATCCTTGTTACATCTAAAATGAATACAACTCCATATTTAGCATCAAAAGTACAGACTTTACAAATTAGTCAAACCTAAATTCCTATTGCTTTGCTCTTATTCCTTTGTTTAACTTTCACAGGGTATTAAGGTACCTTTTACTGAAATTTACAGTGAGCAAGATTACATAAACACTTTCAGAACTGTTTAACATATCGAAATAAACCTATCTCCCTGATCATTATTATGCAGAATATTTGTTGACTGAAGTCAGAACTGCTTTTGAAACACCCAGATTCTGTGTATGAATCCAGGGGTTACCACTACGCTTGATCCCCAGCCCTTTAAAAAAACGTCTTTTAGGGGGACAACTGACTGCTAAATTGTCAAGGCTGGTCTGGATTTTACAATTCTCCTTCTGCAGCCTGCCGAGGAGCTGTTACTCCAGCTATGAGCCGCAGGGCCTGGCTAGATCCAGCAGCTTCGTGTGACCTGGAGAACAAAGGCCCTGGGAGAACTGGTGAATGTCAGGGTCGCGTCAGTAAGGATGGAATCAGGCTGAGTGGAGAGTCAAGAAGCCAATTCACATCTTACCTTTTAAATCTGCATGAAAATCAAGTTTACAGACTTTTTTTTTTTTTTGAAAGGTGCAGAGGCTTATACTTGACATAATGTAATATATAGAATGGGGAAAACCTCCTATTTTCACGTAACTTTTACAAGGATACTTCTCAGATGATAAGATACTCTTAGGTAAACAAATAAAATCTTGTATTCCTATTTTGTCTTTTGTGATCACCATCTCAAATGAAGTTTCAAGAGCCCTTATAAAGGATTACACTGCTGAAAGTGACTAGTGAGATTAAAGAGAAAAAGAAATAGGTGACCATTCATACTGCCTTGCTTTCTTTCTATCCCGTGACTCTGTCCCCATTCCACACTGTGGTTTTAGTTCTCTGGGCCTGTGATCGTTCCTAAACTATCACCAGTGCAGCACTGCAGGGTCTACTGAACCCTGGAGCAGCCATGACCCTGGGTCGTGTAGGTGAAAGCCTGGCTTTCACTAAAGTTCAACCAGGCTCGCTGTGACTCCACCTCATCATAACTCCAACATCGTGACTCCACCTCAGCCAAAAGCAGGACTGCCTCTTCAATCAATGTACAACGACCCGCCTCAGTGCATGCTTCAACACACCTAAGACCGTCCCCACTGGTATGACGCCCTCTACCGTTTACTATAAAAGTAACTGAATTTCCCTTAAAAACGGAACAAGTCTCGAAATGATCCCCCGAGTCTGCGTGGTAACTCAGCACACTCACCCTTCTGGTCCGGCCTCCAAACCTGATCTGCGGCTGTGTACTACCCAGATGCTGAGGACAACAACTAGTGCCCAAACGTGGGGTCTGTGTATATCGGGTAAAGACTGAAGTATTGGGTGGGTGCTCCCTCCCGGGCGATCCCTCATAGGTAATCACTAAGTGGTGATTTTACGGCTTCAGCCTCCAGAAGGCTGAGTAATCTGGGAAGCTCGAGTCGGGTGAGATCTCCCCTCTAAAAGATGGGTAATATGTACAGAAAATCTCAGATTATCCTTCTGCTAACGCTTAATTGTTTTTCTGCAATAGCTGTGCCTAATTTCAGTGCTTAAACCCCATGCCAAAGATGGCGCTGACCCTGTTGCTCTTCCGGGTTTTGTCTTCATTTCTGTTGGTAAACCCGCCCCTTCCGGCTTGGCTCTCCCAAACCTCCACTAAACGTGAGAGACTGCGGGGCAGGAAAGAAAATGATGCATCGGAAGTCCCTCCTCCAAAATGGCGACACCCTTACAGGGTGCCGCTAACTTGCCATTTTTGAAAGCATAGCTGTTTGAAAACGGAGGCTGCTTCTGCCTTACATAAAAACAAAACAACTTTTCAGAACAAAGCAAGCAAATTGTCCACACATGCAGTACCTGTAGCCCCCTGTTGCCTCTTGGGCCCCTTTAGACTTCTGGCATAAACCCCCGAGGCTTAAAACCCATCTCCCTGTGGCAAATGGATGTCACTCATTTTGCTGCCTTTGCTAAACTAAAATATGCCCATTCCAGCATTGACACTTGCTCTGGTTTTGTATGTGTGACAATAGCTACGACAAGAGGAAAAAACAAAACAAGTAATCTCCCACCTCCTTATTTTCAAGACCCCATATTTAAACCTTTTCTCTATGCTTGTCACTATATATAATACATATAATTCTAATAAGATACTCTTTGTTTCATTCCTATTTCTTTTTCCTGCAGAGTTTTAACTTCTGAGTGATTTCATCTAATTAATTGAAACATCTAGCTATGTATATTTTTTAAGGGGGGGGGGCTTGCCTTCTATGCCAGGGACTGTAACAGACTCTAATTGGTACATTGTTTGTACATGTGTCACAGATCTGAGATCTAATATTGTTATAGAGAGTAAAGATTGAACAGTAAATCACTTCCCTAAGATTCTATAGGTGGTGATAATTGAGTCAAAAGATGCCCATCTTACAAGTGAGGAAATCATGACTCAGTGAGACAAACTAACTTACTCTAGTCACACTTGGACTATTACAGATGTACCTTTTTGCCTCATTTCTGTTGTGAATGTTTTCACTAGATAAATACCCACAATTTTTTAAAATTTCAGTCCATTTGCACCTTTTCTCTTGGGCTTTGAAAAAAGACCAGAACTCACAGCCAAAGAATACTGTGAGCATCGTGATTGAAATAGGAGATGCTAATTAATATTTGAAAAAGGGTTAATTTTCAATCAGAGGAGATCTTTCAATTCCAACAGTATATTCTAATAGGAGGGAGAAGGTTCTCTTGTGTTTTCCTACAGGATTTCAAACAACTACTCTGGATTCTGATGTGCAAAATCAGCTGATATAAGCCATTTCACCACTCTCCAAAATCAACCCCACTGGTGACAATCCCTATCAACAAGCTTACAGCGTGGCTCACCCCCAAACTCCAATTTCTGGGCCAGTGATGGTGATCCTTCTTGTGCTGCCTATACTGGCAGCAGCACCGCTCAAACACAAGTATGTTCCCTTGTCTCTAACCCTCAAAAGAATAACTTAACAATGTGGTCCACACAGGTATAAAGTGTTTCTGTTTCTCCTGTTTTAAATCATAAGAGACCTCTGTCAATTGACCTACAAAGAAAATTTTTGACCGGTCTTAAGTAGAATTACAATTAAAGTACAATTAAAACTATAGAAGAAGTATTACAATTCAATTTGGCCAAATGTATTTGAGTGCACTCTTAATTTTATAGATTGTCTTATATGTCTGTTTTTCTGTTTGTCTAATCATACAATTTGTCTAATTGTTTTGTTTGAGCTCAAAATAATTTCTCTTTTTTCATCCCTAAATTTTTTTCCCTAAACTATAAGTTGATTTTCAGATAAACGTTTTTAAAGACATGCCTTTCTCTTTATAGTGTACTAGCTTATTTAAGTAAAATTTATTTTACAAAAACACTGTGTCTTCCCTTAAAGGCTTTAATTCAAATAGGTTTTATCAGCTGCAGGTAGTATGTTTATTGCCACAGTCTGGTTCTTTTTTAAATAATAAATAAATAATAAATAGTTAAATATTCTCTCCTTTATAATAAAAACCCTTATAGTTAGAGATACTGCTAAGTTAAACTCCCCTGGTGAACAGAGGAGCAGTTGCCCAGAACATAATTATTCTGGTCATTGTTCACTAATGGGACTACCAGTATTTTCACAACCTTATGAAAAACTCACACCAACAAATGCCTCATTGTTATTGCAAATTGGTGCATTGGTCATCATCAAAGGGTTTACCTCTAAAAATGTTATTGTAAACTATTTATATTGGTCAGATTCTTAATGTATTATTATGATATGTTTACATTGGTCATCTTCAAAATATTAATTTTTTTTTTTTAAAAAGGGGAGTGTTATTACAAAGATGTCTTTGGTAGGAAACTACATTCAGGGATGTGTATGGATCTTCAAACTTTGTGTATGATACTCGACTTTTGATTCAGACATCTGCCTTACATTTTTGGGAGAGTAAGTACATCTAACTATGATAGAGACTTTTAAGTATACCACAAAGATTATGACACAATTATTATACTAAAATATTATACATAGTTCTTTAAAGCCCTTTTCTATTAACATTAGACAGTTACACAACCACTGAAACAACTATGATTGGCAACTGCAATAGCTGCCTGTGTTTTATAACTAAGTATCTTTTATGTAATAGATTTATAATAGTTGAGTTCATTACTGCTATTGTAAAAGCTAAAGATACTGATCTTCTCTCCTAGGTGTTTAACAGACTAAAAGTAAAGTTTAACAGACTAAAACTAAAAAGGTAACTGGGCTAAAAAGGCAGCCAGTCATTTGGCCCTGGCCCTCCAAGGTCAAATACAACTACTGAAGATGCAAGAAAGAAGAAACTTTCTCCACAAGATGCTGTGATTCTCCAAAAGTGTGCCAAAGGAATGTTACCTGGAGAAAAGAAAAATCTCCTGTGCTTCTGAAAACAACACTTGGCCTAAGGCAGACTGTGGCATATCCTGATGGCTGACACTATAAAAGAACTGACAGACTGCACTGTTCCAAGGTAGAACTGCCTGAAGAGACTTATTTGCCCTTGTTAGATAGTAAGAGATTTTAATATAGATCTCACTATAACTTGTTCTTAAACATCCAATAGAAAAGATAATAATAATAATAAATAATAATAGTTCCAAGATACTGCCTGAAGACACTTGTTTGACCTTGTTAGATAGTAAGAGATTAACTTTAATACAGGTCTCACTATAACATGTTCTTAAATATCCAGTAGAGAAGAAAAAAAAAAAATAATGATAATTGCTTTTACTTGCTTATTATTGGCTATAGGATGCCATATTCTAAGCGATCATATATTAATACAACTAAGGTACTACGGATTTTGTTTTATTAATATCCATCAAAGATATACTTTGTAAATAGGTTTTATTGTCAGTTTACAACATGGTTTTTATTTAAGGCCTACTGTTAGTTATAGGTTATTTTGGCTCTATGTAGTTTATTTTTGAATTAGTCAGGAAAGACAGGGTTTAAAATTATATTTTCAACCTTGGTTTGTCATCAAAGAAAAAGGCTTTCTGTATGTTTATTCTTATACATTAAAACCCCAAATCGTCTTGTATATATGTTAATTGAACATTATAGACATCTCATTAGTCATTATAAAAAATGTGTTTCTACCTCTTTAAATCAATCTTCTGATTGGTAGAGTTTATTGTATATAAAAACTAACTCCTAGTTATTGTATATATGTTATGTAGTTAAAACACTTAAGTATATTTTTATTTGCTATATTCTATTTAACCTTTAAAAATTTGTCTTTGCATTTTTATTACAATACTGTGCTTTTGGCCAAGGTTTTGGAGTCAAAGACAAAAGGGGGATATGTAGGTAAAAGCCAGGGTTTCACTAAAGTACAGCCAGGCTCACTGATTGTGACTCCACCTCAGCCAAAAGCATGACTGCCTCTTCAGTCAATCTGCAATGACCCGCCTCTGTACATGCTTCAACCAATCCGGGACCGTTGCCACTGGTATGCATACGCCCTCTACCGTTTGCTACAAAAGTAACTGAATTTGCATTAAAGACAACAATTCTTGAAATGCTCCCCAGAGTCTGTGTGGTAACTCTGCAGTGCTCACCCTCCAGGTCTGGGCCTCCAAACCTGATACTTGGCTGCATACCACCCTAACGCCAAGGACAACAACAGAGTCAGGTGTCCTGCAGCAAGCACCCCCCACCCCAACCCCTCAATGCATGTGTCTCTGGAGACGGGACTCTTTGTATAAACTTGTGTACACAACAGACCCTGTCTGGCTGAAGTAGAGCAGACACTGTCCCTCAGGGCTGGATAAGCTGAGAAGACATTCAAGGGACTTCCAGGGCTGTGACCAGGGTCACCTGGAGCATGGGGCTAGCGGCATTAGGAATTCCTGAGACTCTATGGCCACTTACACCAGAGAAGTACATTTTGTTAATCACACAACAGTAATGGAGTTACACTGGGAGGGCACTCAGAGTCAGTGACCTTCACAGAGTCAAACTGAGAAGAGTTGAGACCTGGGAGTCTTTAGTAGCTAGTGCTACTGGAGCTTTACATACTCTAGGAAAACCCAAGTCCAGATTCCAAAGTTGAGGACGAGGCAGAGTTTCCCTCAGGAAAGGCATGAACATCTCAACCACTGTTCCCAGGACATCGATTTTTATTGAGTTTTTCTTTTAAAAACAAAAGATGTTCATGTAGAGTTGCTTTCTCTAAACTAAAACCTCAGTATTCAGGTTTAACTACCATGCTGGCACTTTGCGATAAGTAAGTGAGTTTGGGGTTGCAGTTTGGTGCTTGGTCTCTGAAGGTTCACCATCACTGTCCTGGACAGCTGCCAGAGGCAAGTCAGCTTCCCTCTGGTCCTTCTCTCCTACACGATGTCAGACAGTGACACGACCCAGGCAATGCTAATTAGAGCAGAAGCCACATAGCTTCAGAGGCACAGGTCAGACTGAACCTAAAAACCGAGGCACAGTCCTGACATACAGGCAACATGACATTCCACACTACTTGCCCGAGGTTCACAGTGAGGACCAAAACCTTTGGGATTACTATGGACAAGTGTGAGAATTAAATGCTAAGGGGGATATAAATTCATCATACTGTTACTTTGTTAACAGATACATTAGCCAAAGGAGACCCTCATTACAAGAAAATATAACCATTAAAATAACAAAAACATACACAATTGTGACTCTCTACACTCACTGCAAGAATTTGAAAGGCAAAGGAACCTCGGCAGGGGTGAGCCAGAGACAATCACCAAGACAACTTATTAAGAACTGCTGCGGTCCCTACTGCAGAATAAATCTTTGTCCATTCTTTGTATTATTGGTGAATCTTAGGAAATAGAGGCAGTTTTTAATCATGCCACATGTATAAAGAAATAAAATAAACTCATTTTTGGTTTTTATTTGTCTTTTTGCTGCCATAATCTTAGTTCTATCTACAAACTGCCCAACACCCAAGTTCATGCTAGAAAAGCAGAAATTAGCAGAATCTGTGAAGCAAAAGATCTTACCATAAACATTTTTTTAAAAATTCTACCATTTGATCACAGAAACCCCAACTATCCAAATAATAGGCTCACTTTTTCTTGGACAGCTACACAGTTGGCAGCGTGGATGCTTTTTCAGTCATATCAATCCCTTTGGGTATTTGAGACACTATCTTGCTTTTCTTGGCTATAGCTCTCCTTCTTGGAAAACATCTGGGCCACAAGGCACATGTTGTGTTTGAGATTATGGTGTGACGACCCTAGGAGGCCAACTAGAGCCTAGACAACACAAGACCAAATGTGAAGCAGAGTAATTCAACATTTTAAATGCCTAATAGATGAACCAGCAGCAAGCTGTGGTTTCAAGAGAACAATAAAAAACAGGAACAAGATCTCCCAGAGCCAAACTGATGGAACAGCAGAGTCTTCCTTTTTCTCTTTACTAATTAACAACCTACTGAAGCAACTGTTTACTTAAATTCTTGCTGAAAGCTGTCACTATTATGACACTGAGACTAGCTGAGCAATGGAGAAAGATTCTCTCAGGGATTAGAACTCTTACATTTTCATTTCTAAGTCAACAAATATTAATTGTACACATACTGCTCAAGGCCTTGGCAGACAGGAATCAGTCAGGTGATTAAAAATAATCATTGGTAACGATGACTCTACAGATACCTTTCTTAGTTTAAACTCTGATAAGAAAGCTGAAACAGCTGGGCATATGGCACAAGCCTGTAAATCCCATCCTGGGGAGGCTGAAGCAGGAGGACTGCAAGTTCAAAGACAAAATCAGCAACTTAGCAACTCTATCTCAAAACAAAACCAAAAGATAAACAAACAAACAAAAGGCCTGGAGATGTAACTCAGCACTCCCTGGTTTCAATTTTCAGAAACACAAAACAAATAAATAAAACAAAACAAAAACTAAAATTCAAAAATAACCATTATGAAAAATTCAACAAATCCTTGCAGGCAGAAATAAAGGCAGTATATTGTTCCATGCCTTGAAAGGGGTATACTGTGAACTAGTGGAAATTGGTTGTGAGACCAAGCATTCCCAGGTGGGTTGAAAGGCAGAGATGGGAAAATCTACAGGGCATTTGGCAATTATAATGAGTTTGAAAGGGCTAGAGGCCTAAGAGCTGTGTTTCCTGTACATTTTAGTCATCCTTTTATTTTATCAAAAAATGTTGGTAGTATTAGGCCTCATTTACTTTTAATGGTTTCCTTTGTACCATCAAAACTAAGAGTCATTTTCTGTGAGAGCGCTAATCGGGAGAAGGAGGTCCGCTCTCGCTCTATTCCCCATGCCGCCCGGTAACCACCCTGGGTTAGTTCTGTTCCCAGGCCATCGTGTACACCGTGTGTACACACTGCTCACGTGCAGTTTCACAAATAACAGGAAGATGTGGTCAGTAATGGAACTGTGGCTAAGTGGTTGTGCTTGCGATGTGCCAGACACTGTCAAAGTGGATCACATATGAATTCGAACTTCATACCTCCGTGATGTAAGTGCTATTCTAATCCCATTTTGCTGATAAGGGCACTGAGGCCCCAAAAATCTCAAGTGAAGAGCCCAGGACTGCACAGGTAATACAAAAGTAAAGTGAAGAATCAAACCCAGACAGGTGTGCTTTTACATATTCACTAGATTGCTTGTAACCAAGAAGGAGGCAATAGTGGTGGTAGATAGATACAAAAATACCGTTTCTAATTACAATGCTATAAACCCTCCATCCCCCAAATACATGGAAAATTAATTTTCACTAAAGTCTTTCCTGTAAAAAAAATTTTTTTTTTTTGAGACAGGGTCTCGCTTTGTGGTTCAGGCTGGCCCTGCACTCAGCCTCAAACTCATCACAGCAATCCTCCTGCCTCTGCCTACCAAATTCTGGGATTATAGGCATGAGCCACCATGCCTGGCACTGTAGTATGTGGTACTGATTGCTGCTGGGCGTGAGTCTCCACATCCAGTATTGTATGTGGTAAAGCAGGGATCGAACCTGGGTCCTTGTGCTTGCACGACAGGCGCCGGAACCACTGAGCTAAATCCCTGGCCCTCCTGTAAATATTTTTAAAAAATACCCTGCACTGTTACTGAAGACAAAGATATCTTATTAGTATTCTTAAGTTCCTGTGGACTGCAAACTCTGTACAGTTAAGATTATCTGAACTTCACAATTTGCTCTATAGTTCATAAGAAAATCTTGACCTTTAGATTTGTGGTGCTCTCACAATCCTCGTTTAAGAAGCTCCTGAGTGGATTCTGATTGCTTCCCCATGCAATTAAGACTTGAAGGAGTCCCAGCCCAGGAGGATTACAACCTCTAATAATGGGTTCAAGCTTCCTAGTTTCCACTGGTAATGGATCATCTGTCTAGTCTGACAACCTTCTTAATAGTTCTTCCTCCTCACGATGTGTCCGGGCTTGTGCTCAGCTCTGCTAACCTCACATGTGGTTTCTGTTTACTCCTTTGTTCTGATCCCTTCTGGAACCACCGCAAGTGGCTCTGGATGAAAGCACTCTGTTACACCTTCTTTCAATGCACATATCCATTTTAGTGCGCAACCATCCATCTATCCATGAATCCATGCAGTCATCCATCCGTTAGTGCATCCATCAGTCTATCCATTGATTCGTCCGTCATCATCTATCTGCATGCTTGCTTCCTCAGCTAGCTCATCTAAACTTTTCAGAGAGAACACACGGCCCTGTTGTTCCACCCTTTAGTGACTATTTACTACTAATTGGTACGAGCGGAGGGGCTGCAAGTGCTAAGCACATGCTCATCGCTGACGGACACACATCTCCGGCCCCGAGTACTTTAGGATTTACTAATTATTTTTAGCCTGTCTTGTCACCACTCTGGTAATGGTTTCTGTTATCTTTTTCTGTTCTTTTAATAATGGAGAATAGTATGTTGATAACATTTGTATGTCTGTGGCATATGTTTATGTGTATCAGGATTTTAAAAAGAAACATCAACAATTCCAAAGGCTCCTGAGTTTGGCACTCACTCATGAGCTAAATCATGAAGGATTCAGCAGCTGGCAGAGCACCCAGGTTCTTGCATCCAGATTCAGACACTTGGGTTAATTCACGTCAGGTCCTTACTTAAGGGCTGACTGGCAAACCTTCCGGTGCCCTGTGGTATCAGCGCACCATTCACACGGAATGACTCATCTTCAGGCCCAGCTCTAAACCGGGGCCCAAACTGAGCACATTTTCCTTCCTCTCCGGTGAGTCATCACTGATGGTCTGGCACTCAGATCGGCTCCCAGCTCAGGGCTCCCTCCCTCGGCCTTCTGCAGGGTGTTGTGGCAGCAGGGGCACCGATCTCTTCCGGGGCTCCCACTTCCGGTCACGATTAGAGGCTCTTCCCCCGGAGCTGCATCCAGGTTTAAATCACTTTCCCCTGAGCTCAGATTGTATCTCTCACATTCTAATCAAGTGTGCCAAAAAGAATCTTGTACAGAAGGAAGGTTTTTAGATCTTCTGAGTTTTTCTAAATCTGGAGGCCAACCCGGGAACCAATACTTGTCTCGTCCATCACCGTTTGTCCCAATTTCCTGACCTGGCTCTTTCGAGTTGTGGGGCTGAAAATCCGTTAGCTGTCATTCTGGACAGAGTGTTATCATCACTGGCTGTCTTCAGCTCTTCAGTGCGTAATCCTCAACAGGATATGGAAAAACTTCACTTCCTTTTTTCTTCATCTCCTGGTTTGACTCTCAGTTAAGAATCCTTTCCAATCTTTTTATATGAGTTAAGTATGTAATTCGGAATCCTATATATTATTTTCTTTTTTGCCATATGTTCTGGCTTCTTAAGAAAAGAAATAGAAAGGAATCACTTGCTATTATATTAGATGTGCAATAATCCGGGGCATAGCATTACTGTGAGGTATAAAATAAAAGGATTTCATAAAGTGGCCCAGCCTATAGGCAGAGATATTTAAGTTAGCAACTGTAATGATCAAAACATACTATGTCTTTGTTTTCTGTGTTATAACTTTATTAAAAAAAACTGTTTTGGTCTTAGTACATCAAAATGACAGAGAAAGGAACATGCTCTTTAAGACAAAGAAAGCTACTTTTACTGTTCACACTTAAAATTAAAAATTACAGGGCCGGGGAGTTAGCGCAGTGGTTCTGGCGCCTGTCTTGCAAGCACAAGGACCCGGGTTCAATTCCCCGGTAACCACATAACAATACTGGGTGTGGAGACCCACACCCAGCAGCAACCAGTACCACATACCACAGTGCCGGGCGTGGTGGCTCATGCCTGTAATCCCAGCACTCGGGAGGCAGGGGCAGGAGGATTGTGATGTGAGTTTGAGGCTGAGCTCAGGGCCAGCCTGAACCACAAAGCAAGACCCTGTCTCAAAAAACATTAAAAAAAAAAAAAAAAAAATTAAAAATTATAAGCACTACACTGCACTCCAAAGTAGGCACGGATCAAGATCTCATGCTGAATGACTAATTAATTCTCTGCAGTTCTTCCTTAGGCTGGGAGAACTGACTTCTTCATGCTTACTCCCTGGTGGGCTGGTTTCCTTGCACGCTCTTTCTCTAAGTGCCTCCTGGAAGAAGACAACATCACACACTATGGTGAACTTGGTTCCTAGACTGAACACATGTCCCTCTACTCTTAGGGCTCATCAGCTAAAAGACATGAAATGGACTTTCAGTGCTCTTTGTAGATACTTTTTATTATTATTTTAAAAATATAAAGAGCCTAGAAACACTGATGGCTTCTATGTAGCTCACTAGTATTATAACAATGTTTCTATAAGTGATTCCCAGGGGAGAATGAGGATACAGAGGTCTAGGCAGAGGGCTGTGATTGCACTTGGGGGAGGCACAGGCAGAGCTGAGCATGCATGTGTGTGGTGTGGATGAAATGCCCCTGTGGCCTGTGATTCACACCAGTGTCCGTGAGGGCAGAGGACACCCCTTCTTTCATCCTTGCTGAGAGTCACTTATTTAGATTATGTCTCTATAGGCAAATAAATTAAGACACAATGAATCAGTGATTCCCCAAATGTGATTCAACCAGTTATAGTGGCAGATCCGTGAATGGAGTTCAGTCTTAGTCACTCCTACTCATCTTATGTTTTGTATGAACACTGTTGCAAATATTCACTCTGGTATAAACATGTGGAGTACTGAAGAAGTTAGAGGGGGAATATACTACATTTCTACTTAGCAGCCCCATTTCTTGTGGTGATGGAAATATTTTGTGCCTTTACTGAATCCAGGTACATTTTCTGCTTATCATATTCTACTACAGATATGTAGGTTGTTACCATTAGGGGCAACTAGATAAAGATACAAGGAAGGTATTATTCCATAATATTTCTTACAAAATATTTACAACTATCTCATGTTCAAAAATTAACTTTAGTTTTAAAAACACATGTCTTATCCTGATTCAGCTTCAAGTGGTATGTACTTTTTTTTTCTGAAGATCAGGAATGTCAAAGCTGTCAAAAATTTATACCACCTTCCTAATTGCCTCTCCACTTTTCCATCTAATTAACTGGCTATCCCAACAGAAAGTCCGAATGGACATGAGCTGTCAAAGAAAAATCAATACTAAACATTCACTGAAGTTTTCTGTTTGCTCTTAAAAATTAGGAAGTTTCTCCTATGCATATGTAAAGAATTTATTAATCTTAAATTGGCATTATAGAAGTTTCATCAGGAACATCTTTTATACCTTTGATAGCAAAAAAAAATGAGAGAAAAGAATATGCAAAGAAGATGATAACATCTACTTTCATTAAAGATAAATCATTTATCAATATAGAAATACCTTATTCATACAAATGAAGAGTAAATCCCTACCAATAAATTTTGCTAACAGTCTATTTAAAATTGAAATACTTCTTGGGAAAGAAGAAAGAAACCCGTGCTACCATGGTTAAAAGCGAAAAATAGTTGTCATCAAAAATGCTTTTCCTATATACTTATCCCATGTACACCTGTCTAAAGAGGTGCGATTTGAAGACTGACAAAAGTTTCACAGTGGTACAGAGATCCTGCTTTTGTTTGTCTCGCACCTCTGCCTTACAAATTTGATAATTTATTGTTATGCAAAAAGCAGAGGAGAAAAGCTCAGCATTATGTATCACAATTTTAGCTCAGGTTCTTGGTTAGTCGAGCACAATTAATAAGCAGGAGACGCTTGCAACATATAAATTTAAGTAAAATATAATAGCATTTCATCCATATAAAGGTACAAATGAAGTCTTTTCTGCCAATCTTGAGAGGCAGGAAGGCTTGAAAGACTTTTCCTATGTAGGAAGGATGAGAAACATTAAGATGAATTAGAATGAAGCAAGCCTTCTCCAGGGAGAACTACAGGATCCAATAAAACATGAGGAAGGCAGAATGTTGAGTCCGAATTTCCATTGTGAATGAACAAATGGGATCCTATTTTTATCTTCATGAAAGCTGCTATGACTAAAAGTGTGTTCTACTTATTTGGTGGCTCCTTCTTTTCCAACTCTCTTGTTCCACAGAGACAGCAAAATTGAGGCTAATTTGCATTTAGAGTCAATTTCCAAAGACTAACATTGAATCTTTCTGTAATGTTCTTCTTAGCATTGTGCTGCTCTGCAGTACCTCACATCCCTGATAGTTTTCGCATGCGTATTCTTGTTTTATAGCAATTTACATCAACATGAGCCCTGTAAACTATCAACTGATATAATACACTAAAACAAAGAGTAAATAAACATGGTAATAGACACTTTTGGCTTCTGGTCATAAATGCAGAAATTATAGGGTTTTCAAGTTTGTCTGCATTTAACAGCAGTATGCCTCTTTATGGAGCTGATGCAAAAATTTAAAGCTAATTTTAAGAAGTCAGAATTCTTCTACATAAACAATAGCTAAAGCCTTCCACCAAAAGATGTAAATTAAAATTATCTGCTCTAAATGACTATGATAATATTTGTTATTATTCAGATAAAAGGTTAAGTATAAATTATATGTAGAGCTGACATTGGTAGTATGTATCTTTGGTTCCACAGCTTATCTCTGAATTTCCAAAGATAATTGTCAAAATAAATACACTCTTAAAATCAGTTTAGATAAGGTGTCTATTTGTATTCTGAACTAAGCTATAAAAGAGAGAAGAACAATGAGATTTTCTACATAAATTTTCTATAAGTTTCAGATTTATAACGGTTTTCATTTGAGAACTCTTACCATAACTATTTATTATCTTAGATTTTATGCCACAATTCGCCCTTATCTGTGGGGGGATACATTCCAAGAATGCCAGTATGTGCCAGAATCTGTGACAGACTGAACTTTAAATGTACTGCTTTTCTTATACATATACAAATGTAGAAATACTTAATTTATAAGTTAAGTACAATAAGAGATTTAACAACAACCATATAAAGGAACAATTTGAACAATATCCTTTAAGAAAAGTCATGTGAAATCAATCTGTGTGTATCTGTGCATGTGTATGTGTCTGTGCATGTGTCTGTGTATGTCTGTCTGTGTGTGTGTCTTTGTGTGTGTGCATGTGTGTGCATATGCCTGTACACCTCAAGAGGAACACCTTATAGCTCTCTACTGTATTTTGGACCATGCTCAACCACAGGGAACTAAAACCTCAGAAAGCAAAACTGTAGGTATAGTTATTATTGTAGATGCAAAACAAAACAACAACACAAGCAAACAAAAATCTCCGTACACTCAGAAAACATCACCTGCTGTGCTGACCTTGACAACTATTGCTAACAGTCTTTATTATAGCTCCATAGTGCACTGGATTTTACCTCTAGAAAGGAACCAGTAGGTTCAGGAAAGTGAAAGTGGACATCAGAAGCAAGTATTCCATAAACAGTAGTACATCAGAGATTATTTTACTCATCTCAAAATTTTAATATGTGCACTATATCTTTAAATATAATAGATACTTTTAGTGCCGGGCGTGGTGGCTCACGCCTATAATCCCAGCACTCGGGAGGCAGAGGCAGGAGGATTGTGATGTGAGTTTGAGGCTGAGCTGAGGGCCAGCCTGAACCACAAAGCGAGACCCTGTCTCAAAAAAAAAAAAAAAAAAAAAAATATATATATATATATATATATATAATAGATACTTTTAGTCATTAAAAACCACAGGCCTTACAAAGTTACACATTAAAAAGCCTGAAGCTTTATTTCATCCAATCTTAGAAAAAACACTTTCTGAGAGAAACTAACATAATATAGAAGATACTGTTCACTTAGAATTTTTTTTTTTTTTTTTGAGACAGGGTCTCGCTTTTTGTAGTTCAGGCTGGCCCTGAGCTCAGCCTCAAACTCACATCACAGCAATCCTCCTGCCTCTGCCTCCCGAGTCTGGGATTACAGGTGTGAGCCACCACACCTGGCACTGTGATATGTGGTACTGATTACTGCTGGGGTGAGCCTCCATGCCCAGTATTGTTATGTGGTTACCAGGGATCGAACCTGGGCCCTTGTGCTTGCAAGACAGGCGCTGGAACCACTGAGCTATATCCCGGCCCATAATTTTTAACACAAGTGAGGAATAACCACTATTACTGCTTCCATTATAGTAGTAAAAATACAAAAGTGAAAAATACAGAAGAAAGAAATTTACAAGTCTCCTACTGTCTTATTCATCAGCATAAAGTCTAACTAACTTCCATAAGAATCCTATCTGCAGAAGTGAAAAGGTTCCAGAGGAAAATACCAAAAACCCACAAAATGTTAGCAAATTTCTTGAACAAAAATGTACTTTAAAATAAACAGATTATGACCTGGTGTACTGCAGTGGTAGAGCACTTGCTTGGCTCATAAGAGGCCTGAGTCCAATCACCAGGACTGGTAATAATAACAATGATGATGATGATGATGACGATAATAATGATGATGATGATGATAACAGCTGTTAATTCAGGATTTCTTACTCTTTGTCACTGTGCTTTGTGACCCACTAGGAACAGAAAATAAATGCTAAACTTTGCCCATGAAACAATTTTCCTCCTTCATTTTCTCTACTAAAAGCATTTTCTTGAAATCTTTTTTTTAGTAAATGTTTGAGAAACACAGTTACATTCCCACTGGGGATTCTGTGTGTGCGCACGTGCGCCCGCACACACACACACACACACTCACACACACTGCACCTCGACCATTTTTACTGTTCCTTCCCCTCACAGTTGCTACCCAACACACATTAAGCTGCATTTGATTCCTCAGGTCAATGTTCAGCTTCAAATACTACTGTTTGGCTAACTTGGCTAAAGTTTGCCCAGAACATGGGAAGACTTGAACAAGAACCCCAGACTTGGGAGACAGAAGAGCTGACTCTGAGGTCAGCTTCCCACTGCAGAGCTGTGAGTCTTTGGAGAGTCACTGAATTCCTGGGACAGTCTGTTTTCCCCATCTGATATGAGGAAGTTTAGCCAGAAAGCCTGGGGCTTTTCCCACAGAACTCCTGAGATAGCAAAGTGCAAGCAGATGTTGTAGGGAGGTAATTACTTAACTGGTCAGTCCCTTCAGATAAGAATGGATGGGTATAGATTGGTGGCATTCCCACTGCACTCAAAGCTGAAGTTACATTGCTATGTCAAAATAAAGATGTCACAACTCCGCGATATTAAAGGCAATATATGATAATCTAGTTGCCCAAAAAACAATTTCTACAGGTGATTTTTTTGAACCACAAACAATTCTAGACTAGTGCTTGGTGTGAATCTCCTGTTTCTTATAAATTCTCAGACTAAATTTATTTTCCAAGTATAGTTCTAAATATACATATGATTAGAAGTTTTTTGTAAGAAGCATAAGGCTCAATAGTCTTATCCAAGTACTATAAAAGAAAATGGCAATTTTTCACACTATAGATTAATTCTTTCCTTAGCTATGCTATGATATGTTTACACGTACGAGGCTAGGCTGAAAATGTGCACATGTTATACAGAAGAAAAAGCACTCAGAGTAATGCTATTACACAGGATGATAATTACTAGCTGAGAAGAAAACCGAAGAAAGTTTCAAAGGACAAAAGGAAAGGAGATAGAGGGAGGGAAAGAAGGAAATAAGAAAGAAGACAGACACAAGGAGAAAGAAAGAAAAGGTTAAAAAAAGAGAACTTCATTGTTGCAAGTGTGCCTGACTTATTTATCTGACTCACAGATTCAGAATATGTGTGTGTGCATGTGTGGGGCGGGGGGAGGAGGGAGGTAGTTTAGATGCAGATCAGATCGGCAGAGGCTATTATGACAGCAAAGAATTCAAAGTGGTCAACAAACACATGTATATGATCTGTTAAAGTGAGGTGATATTCAACTGAAATAAAACAGTTATTTTAGGAAGATTAAAAACACACAGTTGGCAGGTAAAAAGTTAAACGAAATATTGAGAAAGACACCCACTTATTATAAGAATAGGCTTAAGATGAGAGTTGCTGCTGTTACTAGAAATGGTATCTACACATTTGCTATTCATTTCCAGAGCTGGGAACTGGACCTATTCAAGCACCCACTTGATATTCTGATACATCATCAAATGATTCTAGTCACCAGCAGGAGTTTAATGGATTCAGTACTTACTAGTACACCTCACCTCCATTTGAATACCCAAAATTTAAGAGCACTAGAAAGAAACTAAAGAAATCTGGAAAAAAAAAAAAGTATTCAAAAACACATTCTGTGGATATTAATGCATAGGGTTACCCAGCAGTAACACCTATGAGAACAGGAGACACCTCAACTTTAAAGTTCTTTTTTTGGTAAAATTAAGTACACTGTTCATGTTTTAAGCAAAACATTTGCCTTCAGGGGAAAAAGATTTATATTTTTATCTTGTAAAGATATAATTTTATACAGCCTTGCCTAGTTGACATTTGGTTAAATGCTCTAATCTCCCTTGTAAGCATATCAGTACAGTATCTCCAATACTGACCCAACTAGGTTCAGATTCTTGGCTATTTGAAGTCTTTTTCAATAAAACCCAATGACTCTATCTTCATCTCTCTTCCCATGTATGTTCTTTATTTAAAAATCATCTATAGCTGGATGAAAGATTATCTGTAGACATTATTTTTTAAACTCAGCATTTTGGCATTTTTTACAGTTTTGATTTTGATAGTTCTACACTGCATTCCAAGCTTCCCTTGATGTATCTGCTCAGATACAATATTCCACATTGAACATTCACTGTTCCACACCTGCTTCCCTTCGAAATCTGGATGAGTGACATGATACTAAGAGTTAATTATGCTGAAGTTGTTTATATACTGTGTAGCAGCTATGAGACTGTTGTTTATCTCCATGTAAAGAAAGATCCAGTTATAAGTCTGTTCTTCATGTAAGTCTATGTGGACTCACCATAATTTATAATACTCACAGCCCTTTCTTATCTTTAATTCCCACTTACTACATTTTAAAATGTGACGTGATAAATAGAAAAGATGCAAGAGAAAAGGACATAGTGAAGCTAATGAAGACTTTCTGAAGGCAGAGATTTTATTGTGCTTAAAAATTATTGATGACTGGGACCAATGATTTAGCTCAGTGGTTACAGTGCCTGCCTTGCAAGTGCAAGGGCCAGGGTTAGATCCCCAGTATCCACATACAATGCTGGGTGTGGAGACTCATACCCACCAGCAATCAGTACGTATACCACAGTGTTGGGCATGGTGGCTCACACCTGTAATCCCAGCACTAGGGAGGCAGAGGCAGGAGGATTGCTGAATGCAGGTCCAGCCTAAACTATAAAGTGAGACCCCATTTCAAAAAAACTTAAAAAAAATTATTGATGACTAACCACTGATTTGTTTGACTGTGACATGAATTCCCATTGCCCTATTGAAACATTCTAGCATGGATTATATTTTGCTCATAATCACTTCTTTCCACAGCAATTTTCTACAACATGGCAGCAAACCTATGGCTCATGTTACTTGCTATTTTTTTTTTTTAAGACAAAAGTTGTGTTTTAATTGCAGTGTTGGAAGAAGTAGGTTGGGGTTGCAGGTTGGTACTCCTCTCTAAGTGGCCACCTGTTATCCAGGCCATCAGAAACTCCAAGTATCCAAGACAAAGCTGGCACGCTGTCACACTGGCACTGCGGGCTCCCTCTCTCTCTCCGGACAGGAGAGGCTCTTCAGAGTAGCTTCTGCAGGGCCAGCATTATCTAGCAGAGAGTCACAGAGAGTGAAATGGCTCTGTAATAAGATCTCATTTTCCATCTGTTCTTCCTCACTGTTTAACACTGTGGTCTCATGATTGTCACATAACGTCTTGGATCCCTGAGTTCTCATCCCTAAGGTCTGAATCATAAATACAATGCATTTTATCATACTGTTTTGAAATAATGGGAAAAAAACTACTTCATTCAAAGATGAAACACTAGATACAAAGAGCAATAAAGGATGGCTTTGGTACAAGGCATGTGAAGAATATTTTAGGAAAATAAGTTAATTTTGCTTGTAGAAAGGACATCAAGTTATCTTTGGTTAGATCTTAAAAAGTTCAATCCACTGATCACTAAATGGTTACCACTGCTGCCACTAGCTTCAGCCTAATCATCTATGTTATATGTCCTCTTTGTTCAGCAAAATCATTCATCAGTTATCCAGGGCTAAATCTACATGTTCACTGAAGTCTTATCCTCATGGGGCAAGGTGGATCATGCCTCACCAATTGGACTTATTTAAATTCCATTCAGAATCAATTTACTGTGATTAACTGTATAGTAATCTATAAGGATAATCCACTCACACCCCTTAGTCGGACTAAACTGGCTTTAGCGTGAAATCTCCACTACCCTAGGCACCCGTGCATATCAGTTTTAACTAAGAGTCCCTCTTCTTGGGAATTCTTGCAATCTAAAATGAAGAGCAACAACTGACTACTTTAGAAGTATGTGAGGGCCGGGAATTTAGCTCTGTGGTTCCAGCGCCTGTCTTGCAAGCGCAAGAACCTGGTTCAGTCCTTCGTTAACCACATACAATACTGGGTGTGGAGACTCACGCCCAGCAGCAATCAGCACCACATACCACAGTGCCGGGCATGGTGGCTCATGCCTGTCATCCCAGCACCCAGGAGGCAGAGGCAGGAGGATTACTGTGATGTGAGTTGGAGGCTGAGCTCAGGGCCAGCCTGAACTACAAAGTCAGACCCTGTCTCAAATAAATAAATAAATAAATAAATAAATAACCACTTCATTAAGATTCTTAGAACTAATATAGCAAGGGGAGGATACAAAATAAACACACAAAGATCCATAGCATTCCTCCACACTAATAATGAACTCTGAAAAAAGATTAGGAAGCCAAAAGCATTTACCAAAGCATTAAAAAAAAAAGTATGTGAATGGGTAACAAGGCTTAAATTCATGGAAGAGACATTTCACCTATAGTATATTTATTTTGAACATGGACAACCAGAGATAATTTCTAATTAGTGAACCATTAGATATGTTAACAATAAATCTTAACTTGTGCTTGTTAGACACTGTGTCCAATTCAATTTATTACCTTAGTGTAGTTAATTCAATCAAGCATAAATCTATAAAATTAACCAAAAATGTAAAGTGTCATAGATTAATTGACAAAATTATATTATTTTCTTTATCTCAAAGAGTTCAGTAAAAACAAGAAAATAACTTGCAAGCATTAAAATACTTATATTAGCTTATGGTAATAAACATTCAAAAACATATTATCAAAATTTCCTTTCATTCTGATAAAAATGAATAGGCTTCTGTTTAAGATAACTGAAACTTATTTACTCTCAAATAAATATTTAAGGCCAGGGAAATTATGCCCACAATTACTCATTATTCACCACATGCCAAAATAAACCATTCTTATGGATCCCACCAGTTGATTTCTTTAAAAAGTATCCAATCATTATGGTAATAAGTATTGAATAGTTAAATTAATCCAGAATAGAAACTGGTATCTTTTAATGTACAGTAGTAAGCTTGTATTATACTACAGTCACAAAGCAGATGGCAATCTATTCAGCTTTAGTAACATATTAGGGTAAAATAGAAAGCAAAAATCCTTCTGAGAGCTAAATATTTGATTTCTTTAAGAAAGAACTATCGATGTCATTTATAAAAGAGTTACTGGTCCACAGGTAAAAGGTACAGGCTAATTTTTATTATATTTAAATTTTGAAATGCTGACAATCACTTATAACAATTGTACATTGTTGAAAATCCACTAATGAACACATTTAAATGACTGACATAGGTCTGGGTTCTGAACATTATAATGGCTACAGGTCATTTTACCACGTACAAAAATCATGAAAAATACAAACCAGCCTTCATTTAACTTGAACTTACAGTGTATCTGACCATATGTTTATTTTTTCCTTTTATGTCATTCCTTCTATTACATTTTTCTATTTTCATTTTATGAAAATAGAAACATTTTATGTTTCATTTTAAACACATAAATTTAAAAGGTGCCATATTCAGCACAGGTTAACTTGGTACAAGGCTAGGTGCTGTGCCTATAATAATATGTCTTTCATACAAAGTGATGAAACCAGTTATCTACTTCTTGTCCCCACTGGTAAAATAGTATTAATTAATTTCACCAAAGCCTGGAAGTCCAATTTAACCACTTTTATTCTTATGTTAATTGCTTTGAAGAAGGTGAAGCAATTGATTGAGACAGGAGCTTATTTCAAAAGCCTTTGTATAATGAGAATACTTTTGAGCACTTGTTAAAGCTGACCACTGTATAACACGAGGGATGAGCCCTTTAAAGTAACCTTAATTGGACTCAAGCACTGCAAAAGTCTGCACCACTCATTTCATACAAGACTAATAAAGAAGAAAAAAAAAGTCTTTAACATGGGCTACAGAGAGTGTTCAGATACCTGAAAGCCTACTTGGAACTGACAGCAGCCTTAGCTCACACGTGACATTCATATTATTATTTGTCCATTTTCTTTCCAAGCCTGCATTGTGACTTTTTGCTGTTGTCCTGCCCTGTCCATCTGAAGCATTTCCTTTCAGGTAAACAGCCCAGGGCATGAGCTAAAAAACAAATCCATTGTGTTTCCTGAGAAGGACTATTGTACACTGGGAGTTTTTGCTCCCCTTGACTTCTAAAGAACTACAGTATGACTGGATTGACAAAGTGTTTTTATGCCTTTCGTCCCAATATGCACAATTTACATAAACAAGAGTGCAGCATCTGTCACTAATATAATATGCCCCAGGCAGAAAAGGTCATATGAATTTAGAGGATTTTTTATAAATATAATCTAAATAAAAAAGATTAAATGCTATAGCTGAAGGCAGCAAGGTTGGTATTTCTTACTGGTAAGCCAACTAGGTGTACTGAACATGGGAAAACAGACTGTCATTGGTGGAAGGAGTTTTTAGTTCATGTTGGCAATATGCTTATTTTCAATTTCCTAGGAGCAATTCTAGGGGATGTGGCCTAGTGTGAGGGGAAAGGATGTTGAATTTGCTTCTGCTACACAAGAGGAAACTGCTCAGGGAAGTTTCAAAGGCAGTGAAAAAAATACCAGAAAATGAGAAATGATTAACATATGCTTAAAATTTATAAAGATTCTGGAAAAATTCCAAACTCACTGTGAGACCTTTGAAATGGTCATGCCATGGAGAGACAGAACAAAAGAAAAGTAGGTGAGACTTGGGAGTCAACGTAGGTATTGACAAATATTTTAAATTTGAAAATGAAAATATGATCCATTAACTTCAAACTTAAGCACCATCAGACATTTAACATGTCATCTGGTTTGTCCCTGCGCTTTTCAGGGCAACGTGAGAGCCATTCAAGAAAAACTTATTTTCTGAGAGTGTGGCATATGCCAAGGACTAGGGAGGATGAGAAGATAAATCTCCCATTATGCACATTTCCAACAGAGCTCAGAGGACAGTGTTAATTTAGTTAATAGTAACTCATATTAATTGATTCTCCCATCCCCACTTGAATTTTGACATCAATTAGGGTATAGAGCTCAAATCCATTTTCTCATCAGTCATTCTAAGTGGCAGAAATTTAGTGCAAGTGGATGAGAACGAGCTTCAATGTTCACTGCTATTGCTCTTCCTGCCGGTGCCACAGAACAGAAACTGGAATCACTACGAGTTCGGGTCTTGGACATTCCTCAGGCACCCAGGACCACAAGAGAACAGAAAGGCTGCAAAACCCACGTGTGGATCCCAGATAAAACCATAGCCAATCATGACAAAGCATCAGCCAGCGCACACAGCCTCTCAGCAACCCTCACCACTACACTGACAACAGTATGCTAAGTTTACAACTGAGAAAAAAATGAAAATGTCAACAGTGAAATACAATGCTAAGGTCACAAAGTAAATGGGGGAGGGGTGGGGCTACAATGAAAAATTAGATAACAACTGCTGTGAGGGAGACAAACCCAGAAGACACTAAGTCTGACATAAAAGGGGGTGACCAGGGAGCAGAATGGAGCAACACCCCACCTTCCACACAGATAGCTTCCCTGGCCACCTGCCGTGGGCCAGCTCGACTAACCTGCCCTGTGAACCTCCCTTCACCCAAACCACTGAGGAACCTCATCGAGCAGGACCCCCTGAATTTCATGTCACCAGGTGAGAACAGTTATGTGGCTATTGAAGCAACAGAATAAAGTAGATGAATTAGGCTCTATTACAGTATTGATCTTGACAATGCACTCATTTATTAAGACAATTAAAACAATAATTGCTGCTATTAATTTTATTAATTATTATGCTTTTCATCACATTAAGTAGAGAGGCCAAATAAATTAGTGGAGAGTCGGCATATATTACCAGTTCTCTTGGTTTGTTGTTATCTGAATAGAGAATAATGGAAATTTCTTTGCACTTAATAAATTTACACAAGGTAAAATTAATATGATAAATTCGCTTGAGTATCTTATACCCAAAAGGGTGTATATTTAATCACATAATCCATAAATTATTATATCTTATTAATCATATATTCACCTTTATTAAAAGCTACATTATCATTACCTTTATTGTGATATTTTTCTTCTCTTCTCTTTCCCATAATCCTCCCCTAACTCTCCCATGCTGAACAAAAAGTAACTTACCAGTATTATTCTCCTTTAAAAGAACTCCAGAGTCAAGGATGTAGCTCAGTGCTAAGGGGTGTGGTTAGCCTGCCTGAAGCTTGGAGTCCTGTCTCTAGGACTTCTACCACCCCCACTCCCCTAGAAACCAGCTCAACAAAAGACTGCATTAATGCACTTAAGCTAAGCAGAAATATGAAAATTCAGACAGCCTGAACTTGAATCAGGTATTTAATTATTTTAATAGAACTACAATTATCTGATTTACGGAAATATAAAATATCCTTATTCAAATCCGAGGAGTAAGTACTTTCTAGAGGAAACAGAATGTCTTTCGAAAGATCAGATTGATGAAGTCTTAAACTAAGCTCCAGCGCATCCACAAAAGTAGCTCTTTTTTTTTTAAAACAGGTAAGGGATCTTACTCAGCATTCAGTTGTAATTTTAAAAAGAAAGCTGCACGTATAACTACGTATGTGCTAAGGTAGATGCTCCTTGTGAGTGAACAACACCAAAACCAGTCTGAATTCCAGATGGTCATTTGTAAGCAGAACACATGTAACTATGATCTAACTCCTTTTATGGCTAGGAAGAAGAGGGACTCCACAGCTCTGTACGTCGTCCAGTTCAGTACTGTAAAATCTGTAAAATCCATTTCTTGTCATCACAGGTTTTATGAACTAGTGGAAAGCACAGACTAGGCCCCTGCCCAAGGCTATCACCCTCATTCCTGCAGTGACACCATCTACAGCCCCAAAGCCTAGGGGAAGGGAACACTTCGCCCCAGACACAGAGTAACTCCTCAGAAGAGCAGACATACCACTAGACTGAGGAAGAGACATGAGCTCCATCGAGACTGTCACTGTCTCCTGGAGAGATCAAAGGCAAGCCACATGGTATCTCTGGGTTTTAGTTTCACCACCTTTAAGATTTCCTGTGGTGGGGCCAGGGATTTAGCTCAGTGGTTCCGGTGCCTGTCTTGCAAGCGCAAGGACTCAGGTTTGATCCCCAATAACCACATACCTATAATGGGTGTGGAGACTCACGCCCAGCAGCAACCAGTACCACATACCACAGTGCCGGGCGTGGTGGCTCACGCCTGTCATCCCAGCACTCGGGAGGCAGAGGCAGGAAGGATTGCTGTGATGTGAGTTTGAGGCTGAGCTCAGGGCCAGCCTGAACTACAAAGCGAGACTCTGTCTCAAAAACCTAAAAAAAAACCAGATTCCCTGTGGAAAGGGTGGGGAGCCATTCCTATTAATGACGCCATTCATAATTTTGTAATTACAAGAAACTAAAATCACTACTTGAAACATTAATTGAAAAAAGTAAATATCAAATGTTATTCAGACACTTTGTCATGTTTGCTTCTTAGGACCTATTCAAGAAAAGTAGTTGTCTGTGAACTGAATGAAACAGTCCCACACTCTTTTCACCTGCCGATGTGGTGGAGAACTATTTAAAACAACACATTTTTATCACCTGTCACTCTGTCTACTACTTTCCTTTGGTGTCCTCTAAATTGGGCACACACTGAAAGGAAGCCTATGCTTATGGCTCAGAGAGCATCAGAGAGATTTTATGAGCTTTTTTAGTTTGACTAAAGAGCTTGAAGTAACATTACTTTCTACTTTCAGTTTATGTCATGCACCCTAAGTAATGAAAGGTTTGTTTCATATAGTAAAATTAGATGGTGTTGATAACTCCTGATCAAACCCCTGTCAAAATAGTAATTCCTCAGTTTCAAAATAAATCTCTGCTGTACTCATAAGACAAATCCACATGGAAAGAGTAAAGATAGAAGCAATAATAAAAGCTCCTACGGAAATAACTTTGTTTTTATACACTAGGATAAGGCTAGAATAGGGTAGAATGTCTCCAAAGGAGTCAAGTTTACTTCTTTTGTCATCATGGTACAGTGAATTTTAGCCTGTTTTTAAAAGCATGTTAGGAAAAAAGAAAGCATATGTATAGAGGGGATGGGGGGGCCATAGGGTGGGTAAAGGAATGAGTAACAATGGGAATTAACTCATGTCATATTCTGGTACAAATTCCCAATGCTGAGTGTGATTGTGATATGTATACAAAAATGTACCAATAAAGAATTCAATTAAAAAAAAATAAAGCATCTTAGGGCCTTTTTTCCAGTCACATGAGAAGCCTTAAATTTAGAAGGAAAAAGGCTTTGTCTCAACCCTTAATGACAACGGACAAAGCGTGGTCAGCTCAAGTTTCATTTGAGGACAGCATCAAATAACCAACCACAATGCTGCAGCAGGCCTGCTCCAGGTCACTCAGGATTCAAAAGGTTCCTGGAAATAGCGAGCAATAGTACAGAGATCACCATTGTACGAAGACAGCTACAAATTCACCACTGCAGTCAGCCCAGAGGAGATTCATTTTCTGCAGGTTTCTGTACCTTTAGGTTCAGAGCTGATTACATGGGAAAAAATTCAAGTCTTAGGAGGGGTTTTAAAAAATTATTTTAAAAAGTCATACTTTAAAATAACAACTTCCTATTCATTCCTCTATCCCATCGAAGAGGAAATACCTAAGTCTAAACAGGGGGAAACAGTGATTTGTAAAGCAACCATTTTTAAACTGACTTGTTATATGTGATCATTCCCTGTACAGATATTTAATAGGCTAACTACAGATAATCTAAAAGGCTTCAGAATGTCGGGTTCTACTATTCATCCATTAGGGGTGTCCTATCTGACCAATGAACTTTATTACACACCCTTCCTACAACAGTACCACATCATACTGATTTAACAGAAATTTTTGTTCACGGCACACATTATCAAATCTCCCTGTGTAGAACAGCGGGGGTTGTACAGTTGGTGGAGTAATCTCACTACTTTGAAATAATTTTCTATCTGGCCTGACACTGAAACATTCAAGAGATATGTTTTTGAAGCTATATATGGATATACTATGGTCAATAGTAAGTGCTTACTCTTAAACACAACTTAAATTTTGTTTAAATTATTAAATTAACAGATTTTTAAATTCTGTTGAGAATAATATGTAAATTTCTATGTGATTAAAGATAATTCCTCAGCTGTTGTAGATAGTTTAAAAAAGGTTCTTGATGGCAGGAAGGAGACATAAGCATCAAGCTGGAAATGGACAGATCTTTTCATTCATTTTTCTGGAATAAATATTGTCAAGAGAGTTATAATAGTAGAGCAATCATTGTTATTGTAATGCAAGTTGTTACTGAAGACTGGAACTGAGGGGTTAATACTGCAAGATATGTTTTGATCTTAAAATGAAAGATACTCTGGCCTGGAAGACCATATTTTACAATTTGAAAACGTTCTTTGTGTCATCAGCTGCACACTTTCATTAATTGGGGTTACAAAAATATCCACATTAAAACATCTCATAACTTATTTACTTAATACATGGTAAATGTTTAAACTGAGGTTAGAATCTTTTTGTTATACACAGTAACATAAATGTGGACTAGTCTAGAGTTTAGGAGTTCCAGGTTCTCTTAATATTTTCTCAAGAAATGACTTCAGTAAAAGAACATAAGGAAGATTTTAGATATAGATAATGAAATACACTTACAATTTAAAAAGTAGGAGATGAAAATCACATACTGGAATGAGCTCAGAAAGAATGATAACACGGGCCAGGGATTTAACTCGGTGGTTCTGGCGCCTGTCTTGCAAGCGCAAGGGCCGGGGTTCGATCCCCGGTAACCACATACAATACTGGGTATGGTGACTCATGCCCAGCAGCAACCATTACCACATACCACAGTGCTGGGCGTGGTGGCTCATGCCTGTAATCCCAGCACTAGGGAGGCAGAGGCAGGAGGGTTGCTGTGATGTGAGTTTGAGGCTGAGCTCAGGGCCAGCCTGAACCACAAAAGCAAGACCCTGTCTCAAAAAAAAAAAAAAAAAAAAAGAATGATTACACTTTCACATCAATTAGAAGAATAATTAATTCAAAAACAGCACGCTTTTATAAAATGTAGTTCATTGTCCCCAAAAAGGAATTTAGAAAAACTGAAAAAAAGAAGTACCTTTCCTTTACTTAAATTCACTTTTGAATTTACTAAACAAATTGTTTGTTTAAATCAAAGTATTATAATTTCATTTATAGAACTATTTCAGAGGTTTCATCTTAAAATACTCTTTAAGAGTCCAGGAAATATTGATAATTTCTGCTTTTCAGATCCCCTTTATACATAAAAATTCCATTTTAAGAATCAAACAAGAAAACGTCAGTGAGAAAGAAATGAGGCCCGTGTGCACGTTGCTTATCATTTTTAAAGCACTTCCGAGTGAAAAACATCTTGCTTGTTACACAAACAACTACAATTCATGTATTCTGCTGGAGCTTAATTAATTACAGCAAGGTTTTCCCTATGGTCCAAACCAAAAATTATCCCTGGAAATTCCTTCTCCCTCCACTCTTGTGTCACAAAGCTCTCAGAGGCGAGATACCTGGAACAAAGACATCGCTCATGAAACAGCGTCTGCTGGCTGGGTCAGGCCCCACGTGTCAATACTGTGGGAGTCATGACACTGAAGGCCGTAATACGATGAGGACGAATACAGGAAGAGGCTGGGAAAGAAAAACAACCCATGGCCTTTGTCACCAAGCTTTCAAACATCCATTAGTCCAACAGTGAAACTGGAACTCTTGGAGGAAACATTTTTTAAAATCTGCTGAACAATGAAGCACCATAAGAACAAATTCAATTGAATGTAGTGGTCCTGAGAGAAGCAGCAACAATTAGAAAACAAAAGGTTTCAAAGTGGATGGTGTGCCGGCCTCCCACAATGGCTTCCACTCCTGGGATAAGGGAAAGGCGGGGTCCAGGCTGACAGCCTCTCCTTGTGAGATGCATGATCCAATTTAATCATTTCATTCCTTAATGCTATCTTCAACTGACAAGCTGTAATGGCATACATGTATAGGATAAAGTGTGACATTTTTATACATGTATATACACCGGATGACTAACATATCCATCATCTTGCTTGCCTGTGGAAGTGTTTTGTTTGTTTGTGAGACAGGCTCTCCCTTTGTGGTTCAGGCTGCTCCTGAACTCAGCCTTGAAATCAACAATCCTCCTGCTTCTGCTTCCCAAGCGCTGGGATGACAGGTGTGAGCCACCACAACTGGCAGTGTGGTATGTGCTACTGATTGCTGGTGGGCATGAGTCACCACGCCCAGCACTGTTGTACGGGGTTACCAGATTAAACCCGGGACCTTGTGTTTGCAAGGCAGGTGCCAGACCCATTGAGCTAAATCCCTGGGCTGGATGTGTCATTTTAAACAAACTGAGGAACCTCTTTGGGCATCTCCTCAACTATAGCTAAAAACCTTTGGTCAGGGGTCAGTTTGCTAGGAGGTGAGGAAATACTTTCCGCTGCCTTAAAATTTAATCAACCACCGTTTCTACTTTTTTGTTCTTTACCTTTAGAACCTGGCCCACGTGTAGGGAACTTGGAATAAATCTTAGCAAAAAGGGAAAGCCAAAAGACACTTGTCAAAGATCTGACCCACTTCATGTATCATAAAAAACATAACATACACAGAAGCATTCACGTGTTGAGATGGCATCTAAACAATTTTAACTTACAAAACTGATTGTTTCTTCACTATTTCTACATGCACAACATTGACTACATCTAATACCTTGATATGTGTGTTAGCTTTCCACTACCATAGCAAATACTTGATGTAATCAATTTATAAAGGGAAAAGTTTTTTTTTTGGTTCCCAGTTTTAGAAGTTTCATTGCATTGTCAGTGGCCCTATGGATGTACATCAAGCCAAGTGAGCACAGTAGGGCCACGTCCAGGGGGAAGGGGGCAGCACACCAAACTCCACAAAAGGCAGTACTTCAAGGACTAAAAAGGCCTGCTGCTGGGACCCGCTTTCTACAGTTTTCCCATTCCCACAGTCCCACCCTGGGGATCCAACCTTTAGCAACGGGCCTTTGGAAGATCAACGACAGCACTGTTTACCCGGTCTCTGGGACTCCAGATTTGGATGGGGAGAGCAGTGTGTCAGGGCAGGGTGTGGATAAGAATGGAATGATTTCCCAAATATCACTAGAAACCTTTAGAGCCAGCCATTCTCTGCAGAACACGCCAGGGAAAGGACAGGGCTGAAATGACAGGAAAACAAGATGCAGAAAGGATGCTGGAGGGGGGACAGTTGTGAATGAAGTGAGGAAATACTTTCTGCTGCCTTAAAATTTAATCAACCACCATTTCTAAGCCTTCCTCTTTCCTTTCCTCTAAATATACAGTGTAACCTCAAAAGCCCAAAATGTACCTGCACTTGAGGAAATTGTCAGATATATTCTATGGCCAGAGAAGGAGCTTCAAGCATTTTAATCTAAAAGCAACATTCTTCGCCTGGACATGGTGACGCACCTCTGTCATTCCAGCACTTGGCAGGCTGAGACAGGACCATCACTGTGAGGGAGAGACCGGCGGCCTGGGGTACACAGTGAGTTCAAGGTCAGCCTGAACTCATATCAAGATGCTCCTTCAAAAGCCACATAGAATTAAGTAAATACATAAATAAATAAATGAAAAATATTTTTAAAAATCAACTAGAATTC
>PVIR01002074.1:0-108510 GCA_004026965.1 Petromus typicus
CATGGTCTCTAATTTTAACAGCAAATATATATTGTATTCTGCCTTCCAGGAACCTCAAAATAAGAGCCATAAGTATGGACAAACTACTGAAATTAGGTATACTACAAAAGATTTATGTTCAAAGTGCTCTTAAAAGGGAGGAACCATCTGTGGATTGAGAATGTCAGGGAGAGCAGCAGAGAAATGACATTTGAGTTAAGTTTCAGAAAATGAGGGTGAGTGAAATTTACAAATTATCTAACAGGTAGATGGTTTTTGTTTTCTTAAGTAGCCACACTTTAGTTAAATCGAGAGAATGCTTTTGGATTTTAATTTTAATAGACACAGGGATAAAGCAGGCACAGCAGATGCGCATTCTGAAATGTCTGGACTTTCGTGCATGTTGGTTGCCAGTCAGTCATGTGCTCAGTGCACACAGCTCTCAGAAGATGAAGAGGATATGCGTTTACCACATTTCGCCTATGGCTTGACTAATTGGCGTAGAAAATTTAAACGTTCACATTTTTCCCTTTGCTCTCAGTGGAGATGCTATAAATAACAGCAAGCAGTTTAAGATTGTACTACTTAAGTCATAGTGGTGACAATAGTTTATTCTTATTCATTCCATGTTTGTTAAGGAAGATAGTCTTGTGCATATTATTCAGAAAAGTAGAAGAAACTTCTTTTAAAGAATTAGAAGTAGAAATTATGAAATGGGAATAATTACTTCCAAAAGTGTTGATAGGGAATTGGGTAGGTTGTTGATAATTTGCCATCTATTTTTTTCAGCTATAAGGATAATCATATTTGCTCATATATTTCTTTTGAGAGGTATTTTGCATTTTCTGGAGAGAAAAAACAGTTTTTATCATTGTTGTGATATTAAAAATACTAATAAACACTGGGCATGGTGGCTCACACCTGTAATCCGGGGAGGCAGAGGCAGGAGGATTACTGTGAGTTCAAAACTTGCCTGGGCTACACAGTGATCTCAGGGCCAGACTGAACTACAAAAGCAAAACCCTGTCTCAAAAAAAAAAAAAATTACTAATAAGCATAGAGTTGAAAGAAGCATATCTTCCAGCATAAATGTAGCTTATATAGTGCAGTATATTCTTTACATTTGCTGTGAAGTCTGTGTCCTTCAGTTTTTAGTTCAGTATGTATTGTAAGAGACAATCAGAAAAACCTCGGGAGGGGGGAGTGGGGCTGTAGCTTAGAGATGGACCCCATACTTAGCATGTGGAAAATCCTGAGTTCATTGCTCAACACAACCAAAAACAGAACTCTGGAGATTTGGTCATTTTGTCACCTTAAAAGTATTTTATGCTTGGGCCGGGGATATAGCTCAGTGGTTCCAGCTTCTGCCTTGCAAGTGCAAGATCCCGGGTTTAATCCCTACTAACCACATACAACAATGCTGGGCTTTGTGACTCACGCCCATTAGCCATCAGTACCACATACCACAGTGCTGGGTGTGGTGGCTCATACCTGTAATCCCAGCACTAGGAAGGCAGAGGCAGGAGGATTGCTGAGTTCTAGTTTGAGTTCAGGACGAGCCTGAACTATAAAACAAGACCCTGTCTCAAAAAAAAAAAATTATTTTATGCTTAACTTACTAATGCAAAGATACAAGAGTCCAGTGCACATAAAATTCTGTGTAACTAGCTAGCTTGCCTGCCAGCCGGCTTTCCTTCGCTCTTTGTCCTTCCTTCCCTATCTTCCTTCCTTTCCTTTCCTTCCCTACTTTCTTTTCCCCTCCCCTTCCCCTTTCCTCCTTCTCCTTTCCCCCCTTTCTCCTTCTCCCCCTCTCTCTCTCTCTTTCTCTCTGTGTGTGTCTTTTTCTCTTTCTAGGAATTGAACCCAGAGTGTTCATTTTGAGCTACATCCCCAGACCTTTTAAAATTTTTTTAAATTTTGAGACAGGATCTTGCTAAGTCACTGAATTGCCATGAGGGTTCAGACTTATTGTGATCTTCAGTCTCACAAAGTCCCGAGATTACACATGTGCTCCATCATAACTGGTTTACATTGCTGATGTCTCTTTGTGTGTGTGTGTGTGTGTGTGGTACCAGTGATTAAACTGAGGACCTTGTGCTTACCATGTAAGTGTGGTGCCCTTGAGCTAAATCCTCGGCCCCTTATATTGCTAACTTTTGATTTATGATCTTGGCATTCATAAATACTGTAACTGTATTTCTGTAGCTTTTGGAGGGGAGGGGGTTGAGACAAGGATTCGCTGTGTAGCTCAGGCTGGCTTGGAGCTCAAGGCAGTCCTCCTGCCTTAGCTTCCCAAGTGCTGGGATTACAGGTATATGCCACCACACCACCTGTAGCTTTTTGTTTTGTTTTGTTACTACTATAATTTCCTGTGATACATTTTAATGTCAACATAGTTCAATATAGTAAGTGTTCTTACTTTTTATAGACTAGTATTTTCCTTTTCATAGACCATATAGCATGTCATAGTACACTACTATACTGTGATATTTTTTTTTAACTCTATGATTTCCTTAATCATTTCATGGTTGTAGGGCATTGAGATTTGACCTAATTTTTCTCTATTATAAATAACTTCATATTTAATAGGAATTAATTTACATATTCCCAAATATAAAATTACTAGGTCAGGATAAGCAGTTTTATAGTTTTATTTAATATTGCTAGATTTCTTTTAAGAAAAATAGATTTGATATACACTGCCTGTGGCAAAATGATACAGTATCTGAACAGTGTGGTTTTTTTGTTTTGTTTTGTTTTTGTGATACCAGGGATTAAACTCAATACCTTGTGCTTGCCAGGCAAGCATGACGCCACTGAGCTATAGCCCTGACTCTCTGCAGTGTTTTAATTTTTATGTATCAATAGCTATGTGGTGCTACCTAAAACATTTAAAATACATAGCTTTCATTGCTACTGAAGTTTCTTTGTCTTTTTTTTTTTTTTTTGGTCTTAGTTTATGAAACTATGCTAATAAAGAACTGGACTATGGGATTCCTTTCCTATACCATGTGTTTTTCTCTTTAATGAAGACAATTTGTGACTGTCATAGTCCAGGAAAGCCCTGGAGGTGAAGGAACTATGTAAAGTGTCCACTTCTCACTTGGTCTGTCACTTGACTGTTTCTGTTGCAAGCTGTTTAGCTTAGGCCAGTATGAAGGTGTGTGAGTAGCATTCCGGTAGCTAATAGTTGAAAATTAGTGGGCATTTACCTTTGCTCTCTTTAACTGCAGATAATTATTGACTCCTCACCTTGAATTCAGAGCTGAGAACTGAAACAGCTCTCCAGAGCATCTGCCTTGTTTTTGCAGTTTAAGATATAGATCATATTCTTCAATAAGAGATTAAGATTTTCTTAAGGAAGGAAGGAAAAATAACTGAATGCTGTAAACAAAAAAAAAAGTTTAAATTAATTAACAACTTTTTGATAAAAAGCAAGCTTACGCAGAGTCATACTTTCAGCCTCCTTTTATTGGTATTTTTAGAAACTTTTTATAAATTGTTATTTTTGGAACAGTTGGCTTAAATACAGAATGAATCAAGTAACAGAATGCAGCCCTTGATCCTGTTGTGAAAAGATGTAGAATGAGTGTATACCGGTTTGAGTGTAGGAGTAGTTTGAAGATATTGAAGCAAAAGCTGATTTGTGCATTTCCTTGTTGATATAAATGATAAATACTAACCTCTAGCTTCACACACTCATTACAGTTTTCTCTAGAATGAAAATATCAATTCTTAACTTCTAGAAACTTACCAGTGTGTGGCTGGTAGTGATACTATTTCTAATCTGAAAACTGGCTTTGGGAAAAATCAGTTTTACCTTAATAAATAGACATTCCAGCAATTCTTACATTCCAGTAAGAATCGTCCTTCTTACTAAGAGTGTGTAACTGGACACCTGAATCAAAATCACCTCCCACCCCAGCATAAAGACAAGGCCACGCCTACATCCTGTGACTCCCGCTCCTTCAGCCTTAGATCTAGTCCAGTTTTCAAGCCTTTATTTCCCCCAACAGTTACTTTGGGAATTTTTTTTATACTGTGAGTTAAAACTGTCCTATGGAATTTCCCTGCTGTAGACTGCTGTAATATTAAGCAATTGAAACTCCCGTAGTTTTCCTTTTTGAATGGCTTTATCTTCATACTTTAGAGCCTTTTGTGACTAACTAGTCATTTGCTATGATCCTTGTACAAAGTCACATTTCTTCTGAGATTCCTTTCTCCTTTGAAAATGTAGTTGTAGGTGTGGTGTGATAGATCTGATGGCAATGGGTAAGGCAGAATAAAAGCAGCAAATGGAATAAGGACATAGGAAAACCATCCCGTGGCATGGCCCTGGCCTAAAGCAATAAAATAGACTGCACTAGGGACCACAGCTGGATCAGCTGCAGATTGGGCTGACTCAGACTACAGTAAAATGTACCTTCAGGAAGAGATTTAGAGAGGAGACTATGGAGCACTACAGTAAATAAAACTTCTTTCATAAAGCATTCTTAGTTCAGGGGGCTGGGGATGTAGCTCAGGGGCACCGTGCCCACCTGACATGCACAAGGCCCTGCATTTGATCCCAGGTACCATAAAAAAGGTTTCTTAGTTCAGGATTGTTATTGTTTAAAAAATTGGCATTTGTTTTGTCTGTGTAATTTGTTAACTTTCTTACACTGTTCTGTATTGTCCAAACTGTACTTGCTTGTAAGAAGGCAAGTGGGGACAGTTTGAAATGTGAAGCAAATAACCTTTAAGCCTCTTTGGTTACATCAGTGATAACTTAGAGTTGGCTGTCTCTTTTCAGGAGATGGACTTAATTTTCCAGTGGAGAATATTTGGCCTTAAAAGAATTTAAAAATGACAGCACTTGGTATTTTAATGATAAGAAAATTATCTCGCAGAGATTCTGTAGTTATCCCAGTAACATATAAATAACCCTGTCAGTTTTTTAAACTTTTCTTGAATATATGCTTTGTCTTTCTACCTGGATTATGAATTCTTTGAAAGCAAGTGTTAATGAGTTTGTTATTTTTTCACCCACAATGTTAAGTATAGGATGCACAGAGTTAAGTGGAGGACATTGTAGTCATTACATGTGTTGACTGAATGAATCTCTTGTGATCTTCAGGTTTTATTGTTACCTATGTTATCTGGTTTTCATGCCAGTTGCAGGGTGTAGTATTTTCCCTCAATTGATTAATTGGCTTCTTTTGAGGTCATTATTCTTGCCCCTAGAACATCTTTGAACCCTAGATTTTTACTCCTCATTTCTCACTGCTTTCTTTTGGCTTCTCGTTTTACGTAAATTTATGGTTTAATCTTCAGCTTTTCCAACTTTTAATTGTGACAGTTTTCAAAGTCCAACCAAGCTGAATGAATAGTGTGACAGTCATTTGGATCACTTGAAGTCAACTGTTGATTATGCATTTTTGCATTGTTTCACCTATGAATGTATTTATTTTAAGGAAAATGTCACAATATCTGAAGGATACTTTTACATTGTTCAGCCGGAAGTTCCTTCTTAAACCACATAAACTTTCTAGTAGTCTCACAGTCTTTTCCCCAACTTTTAACATTTTACTGCTATATTAGGAGAACCTTATTCCTAGAATACTTTGTAAATAGCTCTGTTAAAGATGTGTTTCTTCACATTTCTTATCATGTTTTTTTTGTTGTGTGAGTTTTGATTGTTTTTTAAGGCAGAGTCTCACTATGTATTCTTAGCTGGCCTTGAAATTGCCATGCAGTTCAGCCTAGTCTCAAACTCTTCAGCTCCTGCCTCAGTCTCCCAAGTGCTAGGATTACCAGCATGTGCTACCATACCCAGCTAACATGTTTTGAAACAGTAATTCTTAAATTTTAGATTTCTTGTAGTTCAGGAAAAGAATGGAAGCAAGTGCTACAAAACTGGCCAGATAAGCTTAAGATGTGTTTGATTACTTCACTGATGGAAATAGGTCCATAATTCAGTAGATATTTTGTGATCAACTGATCTCATAAAATAAGTGTGGAAAAGCACCAAATGAGAAAGAAGTATAAAAATAGGGAAAAGAAAGCAGCAGAGATGAAAAATAACATTTTCTTCATCTTCAAGTGGAGTAAGCAAGCCTTGTCTTGAAGATGATTTTGAGAGGTGTGCTAGAATTTGTCTTTTCCCCAGACCAGTGGCCAGCAGAGCATTGGCAGGCATGAGCCGGAGCCCAGGTCTTACTGATTTTGTGTCCTTTCAAATTACCAGGATACGTGCTGCTTCTGCAATGAGGAGGAGAGAGGAAGGGCCTCTCCTAGAAACCCTGAGGGTTGGTTATTCATGTACTATTAAGTCTTTATCAGATCCAGGAAAGTCCAGTTTCTTCATGCTGTAGCTGCACCTCTTTATTCGTTCAGCCTATAGTTATTGCGTGGACCCACTTTTGCAGGGACTGTCTTGATTTATGATGACCTTGTCCTCTCGTCACAACCACAGTTATGACTTGCCCAGGAACACATATTAATTGAGAGGATTTGAAGAGAACCCAGCAGTCTGACACTATGCTGTCTCAAAATTGAAGTCATGTTCACTGTTTGTGTGCTGGGTTAAAATTACCTTTGTTTTCAAGTGAAAGATTGTGAGTACTGTTTTTGGATTTTCTGTTCTGGGAAATTTTGTGGAGATCCTTTGATAATTATAGATAGCCTTATAATTCCAAAGCAAGGCTAAAGCATATACCTATTAAATGACATTGTTAGCACCTTTATTAGTAGTAAAGTTTGAGATTGCTTTGCCAGGTCGGGAAAACTTGACACATGAGGTAAATTTAGTGGGAATTTGAGATAAGGTAGTTGCCAAGTAAAAAAGGTTAAAAACTAATTAAGTGTACACATAAGAAAATCGAGGAGAAAAGTACATGAAAACCCCTTTTGCGCAATAAACTAAAACGGAGGGTGGTAGTAATTGGCTTGATGATGCTACATTTATTGTTCATTTTGTTGGCTGGCTTTTGAGACAGGGTCCTACTATGTAGTCCAGCCTGGCCTTGAACTTGTAATCCTCCTGCTTCAGCTTCTAAGTTATACTTAGTTATATAAAGAGAAGGCTTACATGGTTTAAGGAGAATTTTTTCTGGGGCTAGAGGCTTAACTGTAGTTTTAGTGGGAGCCAGTGAATTTGATTTCTAAGATTCCTTTTCAAAAGATCAGATTGGAATGTAAAAATTAAGGAAAGCTAGACATGGTGGCACAGCTATGCAATCCCAGCAGGCTGAGGCAGGAGGATCATCGAGAGCTTGAGGCTACCTGGGCTACCTAGTGAGTTCAAGGCCAGTTTTACACTACAAAGTGAGACCTTGTCTCCAAAAAAAAAAAAAAAAAGAAAGAAAGAAAGAAATTAAACTATGTGGGTTAGCTGAAGGGAGTGAGATGTGGGATGAATCTATGGGGAATAGTAACTGCAGTCCTCCAGGATTTCTGCTTGAGGCTATTTTGGGTTTTAAATTTACAAAAGAGAAATTATATAAAATGTTTTAATTTACCAGTAGTAGTAAGCTCCATATGTAACATAATAGGAAGCTAATGATAATATACAGTAATTTCAGAAACTCTCAAAGTTACATGAGAAGTAAAAGTAGTAAACTAATTTAGTCATGGACAAATCCAAAAATAATACATGAAAAGAAATATATTTGAGGGCTAGGGATTTAGCTCAGTGGTTCCAGTGCCTGCCTTGCAAGCATGAGGTCCTGAGTTGGATCCCCAGTAACCACATACCACAGTGTCAGGCGTGGTGGCTCACTCCTGTAATCCCAGAACTTGGAGGATTGCTGTAAGTTAAAGGCTAGCCTGGGCTACATATTGACCTTAGGGTCATCCTGAACTACAAAGTGAGACCCTGTCTCAAAAAAAAGAAATATATTTGAGGTATGAGCTCTTAGCTATCAGTTTAGGCTATAGGCAAAAGATAAAGTATTATTAAAGGATATGTACTTACAGCAGAAGGCTAATGAAAAACCATCATTTTGATTTTCCAAACTTTGAATTTTGCTGTAATTCTTATGGCATACCTCCTGAGAGAGAGATGATAAAGTCTTAGAAAAATGAGTCTATATGATCAATGAGATAAGCGATTCCAAAAACCAAGGTCTTTCAGTTTGGAAGGATTAAGGTTGATAGCATGGATCTGGGGGTGGGGGAAACGGGAGGGAGGGATGGAAAGAGAATAAAAGGGTCAAGATATGGTACATATATATAGGTACCAGTACCGTGTGTTGAGTACATTGATTATACTAATAAAAATTGATCTAAGAAGACATAAGGGAAGTCAGAAAATGAGAATAATTTGTCTCAATTTTATAATCTTCGAGCCAGAGAATGAACTGTGAAACCTCAGGGAAGACATAATAAGCTAAGTACAAATTCTTGTGTTGTCTTTGGATGGATACATTGACCCTAACTTCTTAGACCCTTGAGCAGTGTCCTGTGGCCATAGGTCTTCATACTTGTATTGGACCTTCTGAAATGTGAATTTAAAAAAGCTGAAAAATACCTAAAAGCAACACCTAAAAGCAATTTACTGCCTGGCTTTGTAGGCATTGTTTTTACATTTGTGAGAAGTTGGGAACAGAAGAATATTACTTAGTGTTGGTGAAAATGACATGAAAACCAAATTTGAGAACTCATAAATAAAGTTTTATTGGGCTACAGCCATGTTCATTTATTTACATATTATTGGTGTCTGCTTTCACAGCAGGGGCCAGAGACAGCTTACAAAATCTAAAATGTTTATTCTCTGACACTTTACAGAAGAAGTTTGCTAACTCCTTGGCTAAGACTAATAAAATTAGATTTATTTTCTAGGAATAGACAAAATTGTACTGCCTAATGTAAAAATACTGAGTACATGGAAAGCTATTACATAAATGGTACTAAGCAGCATGCCAAATGTGCTGTCCAGTTGAAAAGCTATTAACCGTCTATAACTACTTAATTTAACTAAAAATAGGTAAAATTTAGTTTTTCAGCCTCACTGACCACATCTTACATGCCCATTACATCTAACAGTGCCCACTAGCTGTTTGTGGCTAGAGGCTACTATGTTATTGCACAGTGCAGATAAAGACTGTTTCCATCATTGCTTTAAATTTTGTTAGACATTGCTACATAATAGTACATACGTAGCACTTTACGCTAGGCACTATTTATTAAACAAGGGAAAGATAAAAGGAATAAAGATAGGAAGGGGAGAAGTTAAGTCATCATTATTTGCAGATGATATGATTCTCTACATAGAAGACTCCAAAAACTCCACCTAAAGACTTACAGTTTTAATAACCAAATTCAGTAGTGTAGCTGGACACAAAATCAATGCTTAAAATCAATAGCATACCGGTATGTAAATAACAAATTGAGAAATTAAGGAAATACCTTTGATAATATTCAAAAATACTTTGAAGTCAGTCTAACAAACAAAGTAAAGGACCTTTACATTGAAAATTACAGTACACTGAAAAAGATCAAAGAGGTTATCAGAAGATGGAAAGATACCCCTTAGTCTTGGGTGAGAAAACCCAACATGGTGAAAATGGCCATTTCCCAAAATTGTCGCACAGATTTAGTGTAATCCCAATCAAAATACCATTAGTATTCCTCATTGAACTAAAGAAGACATTCCTAACACCTCCTCCCAGTTTAACAGCCAAATCCAAAGATAGGGGTCTGGAATGAATAGACACTTCTCAAGTGAAGAAGTACAAACAACACAGCTGCATGAAAAATGTTCAACATCACTGGTCATCATTTGAGAGATGGAAATTAAAACAATGGTGAGATTTCATCTCATTCCAGAAAAAATGGCTAATATCAAGAAACCTACTAACTACAAATACTGGCAAGCTCTGGTGAGAAAGGAACTCTGCTCCACTGTTGATGAGAGTGCAGACTGGTGGAGCCACTGTGGAGATGAGAGTATAAATTCCTCAAAAAATTAGTATTAGAGATCCTATTTGACCCAGCTATTCCTCCTGGGTCAGGAGTTGAAAGCATCATACCACAGTGATGTATGCCCACCCATGTTTATTGCAACACATTTTATAATAGCAAAATCTTGGATACATCCCAAATGCCCATTAACCAATGAATGGGTAAAAAAGATGTTATCTCTTTATATAATGGAGTGCTTCTCAGCCATAAAAGATAAACTTCAGACATTTATAGATAATTGGATGTACCTTGAAACTATTCTCTTAAGTGAATTCAATTGAGCACTGAAAAACTGAAAAGATTAATAAGGACCAAAATGTATAATGGGTAATGTGAAATAGGAAGAAATTAATCAAAAGGAAAGGAGAACTCAGAAGGGGCAAGTGGAAAAGGAAAGCAAAGCTTTTGTAAATAATGAAGGAAAGAGAGGTTGAAGGGAGGGAAAGGAATTGGGAAGGACAGAAAAATCATGATAGACCATATACAGGTACACACTCCCGTGGTGAATTTGATCGTTATGTAGATTTAAATTGTACAATAAAATTAATTTTTTAAAAAACTGCTAGAAGCAGGAAATTCCTCCATTCTAAAGATGAGAAAGCTGAAGCACAGAGAAGTGAAAGAGCTTCTTGCATAGTCACCTGCTGCAATTTGGATTTAAATCCAGGCAGCCTACTTTGCAAGAACAAGGTGGAGAGTGAGCAGTGGGCCGAACTGCAGGGCACTATTCTAAGTAGCAGGAGGGGCTGACCTTCAGTGTTTGCTGTGTGGGTCTTTGGAGTTTGAAACTGAAAGCATAGAAAGTTGTGTAGCATATAATAGCTCCGTTCCTTCCTTGGAGAAATCTGCAGACCATAAACTAGATTAGCTTTCAGGGGCCTCTAGGTCTTTCTTAAGATATGTTAAATAGATTGTTTGAATTGTGATGTATCTTCATAGTACTTTTGACCCCTTCTAATTAGTAAAAATTATTTTGGCAAAGGAAGCTATCAACTGGGAACTTTGCCTTCATAACAGTTATATAGTTTTCCTTTTAATTACTCCAGCATGCTGAAATGTTGAGTTTCATCACCTTTTTAGTGAAATGATGAGTGATTTAGTCTGAAATATTTTGTACAAGGAGATAGTTACTTTTGTGTGTTTGGAGGCAGCATTGCCATTGAATTGCTATTTTATTTAAGTTGAGTGTTTGAGGTTGTATACGGGGCTGTTTGCAAAGGCTGATGTTTTCCACCCTGAATTTGAATACTGGGTAAGCATTTTAAGGTGGGCGCTATACTTTAGGGCTTCTTTGTACTGAGTATCCTTGATTTCTTGGTTTTCACAAATACATAGTGAAGGGCACTATGAAGTATTATATAAATGCTAACACTTAATCCACCTGCTCCTGTTGCAGATAAGGAAGCTGAAGCACCCCTGAGGAAGGTGGCATCTTAAGTAACTTGACAAAAATGACAGTTAGTAAGTGGTGGTGCCGGGCTCGGGGTGCAGGCCCTTGGCTGCAGAGGTGTACTCTCACCTGCCTGTTTCACTGCTTTGCCAATGGCCGCACATTGTTGTTTAATTGTACTTCAGAGATCGTCCACTTGTACTACTCAGTAAGACTCAAAATGACAAGTGTGGCTTTGTTCTATGCCAGGTAGCCTCTTGATCAAGTCTAGAGGCAGCCACACCGGTCTGGCTCTGACAGTACTTGTCCAGGGCAAAGACCTCCTCCCACTTCAGGAATTGTATGTTAGCACCAAAAGTATTTTAGGATGCAATTGACTTGGTAGCTTCTTCAACTAATCAGTTCTGTCATGGATATCAATAATTTGAGAGGGTGGGTAAGTCTTGGCGGACCTGTGGAAGTTCATTGATAGCTAGGAGAAAGTGTATGGTGTTATCCTTGTTGAAACATGATCTGGTCACTGTGGACTTCACTGTAGTAACTTGTGGTTTAGCGCTCTTAAAGTGATCAAAGCAGTCCTCCAAAGTTAGACTATGTTGTCATTGTCTGTCTCTTGGCTGTTTAAGAGTACACATGTGCATGGGATTGTATTTCTAGCATGATTGATCTGGACGTTTCTAATTAACTTGGCAACATTTGTTGGTTACAGTGAGAATGTGTAAAAATTGTTTTTGTGTTGTAGAATGAAATATTGGACTTAGAAACCGTATTTCTAAAAACAACATTTGTATTAATGTGATGCATGCTTTTGGCTTAAAATCTCATTTAATATTTTATAAAATGTAAAATGCGAAAAAGACTGAGTGTGGTGGCGCACACCTGCAGTCCAGGCATTTGGAAGGCCTGAGGATCGCCCTGAGTTCAAGGCCAGCCTGGACCACATAGTGAGTTCAAGGCCAGCCTGAACTCACTGATTAGTGAGACCCTGTCTCAGAAAACAAAAAGCAACAACAAAACTCTGAAAGTTATTTTGTTCTGTATAGTAAGTTGAATATCATAAAACTTTACATTTTAAATGTTTCAGTTTTTTCATTCCTAAGCATGACTCATGTTTTTATTCCAAATTACTTGTATTTTAATTCTGTGTTTCCTCATTTTCAGGCTGAAATAGAACTATTTGTGAACAGGCTTGACTCAGTGGAATCTGTTCTTCCTTATGAGTATACAGCGTAAGTTTTGCAATTTTTTTTTTTTTTTTTTGAGACAGGGTCTCACTTTTGAAGTTTAGGGAGGCCCTGAGCTCATCCTCAAATTCACTGCAACCCTCCTGTCTCTGCCTCCCGAGTGCTGGAATTACAAGTGTGAGCCACCACAGCAGACACTGTGGTATATGGTGCTGATTGCTGGTAGGGGTGAGTCACCACGCCCAGTATTGTTGTATGTGATTACTGGGGATCAAACCTGGGCTCTTGAACTTGCCAGACAGCTGCCGGAACCACTGAGCTAAATCCCCATCCCTTCAGCTTCATTTTTATATAAAGTTTATATGATTCATCAGAATTTTGTGTGGCTAGAACTCTTTTCTCTAGAGTTAAGAGTAAATATGTATGCATTTTTAAAGGTATGAGGCCTGAAAACATTTTTTAAAATGTGTTTTCCAAGGTTAGTGTGATCATCTTTCCATGTTACTTTGCAATACAAAAGATATACCAACTAAAATAATGGATTCTCTTTTTTCATCTATCTGTACAGAGAACTCTAAATTTAATTATTAAATATCTTAGACATTTTAAAATGGAACTCTTGTCTCTCACCTAATTAGCCCCTTGAAAGAACTACTACTACTTACAGAGAAAAGGATATGCAAAAAGTAAGATTTTAGGAATCTGTGTGCCTAAATATATATGAGAACAGTATAAAACTCAGGAGTGGATGGATTGTAATTTATGTAATTGTTGGCACAAATATTTTTTCTAGGTTTTGTTCGTTTTACTAAGTAAACAGCCATCTCTACTTGAATCATTATAACTTTTAGAAAAATTCAATGGATCTTTTATGTTTAGTAGATGGGGAATGTTCTGTCCAGCCCATCTTTTGCTTGAGGTTCCTTCCTCTTTGGGAATCTCACTGATCTGTTGCCACTACTATACTGACCTCACCTACTTTTCATATCATTCTGGGATAAAGAAAGAATTGCTCTTAATATTCTGTGTAAAGTTTAAGTTAGAGTGTAATGTTTAAAAAGAACTTAATTGAAATCAATTGAAAATACAAGAGAATCATACACAGAGAATCTTACAGGTGGCTGAGTATGCTTTTCCATAGCTGTGTTCTCAGGGGATCTGTCTAGTTGTGCTTCTCCTGGGGCAGTGTATCAAGGAGAGCCAGGTAGACTTGACATGTCTTGCTGAAATGTCATGTCTGAGTAAAGATTTTTACCAGCAAGTTATAACAAAAGAAGATAGGTTCTGAAATACTCACTTGAAGAATGTGACTGTAAGTGATTTTATAATTTAAAAGTAAATTTTTTTACTTTTTTTTACAGTTTTTTAAGTTCCATCATTAATATTTTAATGAAAGTATTACTTATTGGTTAGAGTATTCTAAGACATAATTTAGAATGTTTCTGTTCTTTTGGAGTTGTGCCACAGGAAACTTGAAATATATTTCTTATCTACAATATCTACTAAATGATCAGTAATTTGTCTTTCAGCAGTGGCCAGGACTGGGATTTAGTTCAGTGGTTCCTGCAACTGCCTCACAAATGCAAGGTCCCGAGTTTAGTTCCTGGTACCCAAAAAAAAAAAGAATGGTTGATGTTTGATGTTTTATTGTTTTCTTTATGTTTATTAAGTTAAATGTTCTTTCCTTAGGTTTGATTTTTGCCAAGCATCAGAAGGAAAACGTCCATCTGAAAATCTTGGTCAAGTATTATTTGGAGAAAGAATTGAACCTTCTCCGTATAAGGTTGGTATTTAGTGTTACATAAAATGAGGAACTTTTTTTTGCTTTATTTTGTATTTTGAGAATGGCTGAATAAACAGTCATAGCTAAGGAACATTCTGTTTCTTTTGCATCCAAAGATAATTTCTTAATGCCACAGTTTGAAACGATCTTTATCTTTACAACATGTCACTAATAAGTGTGTCTTAGTGAACATTCATACAACAGCGTTATAAATAATAAGATGATAGCCTAAAGGGGTCGTCCCCTACTCTGCCACCTTACTGGGAGGCCTGGCTCCCAGCCTACAGGTCATGAAGCTCTGTGTCACCTTCCCTTTCGAGCACTGTCCCTGGACGGCTTGTCCTCAGAAAAGCATTAGTCCCACTGGATTTTCTAGAATTTAATCTTTCTGTTTTGATCATTGAAAGAGTATTTGGAATAAGTCTGATACATTTGACATACCAGTTAAACCAGACTCAACACAGTATGAGGTGCTCTCTAGTCGATTCTTCTCTCACCATTGTCTTCCCTTTTAAGTCTGCTATCCTTTCACCTTGCCCAGTCTCCTATTCCATTTTATTTCTGCTCTTCCACTGCACAAAGAACAGTGGTTGTTTTCTTTCAAAAAAATTAGTTTATAATAACACTATATGAAAAATTAGCGTAGAATACAAAATGAAAAGTATGTTTCTCTTCCCCAGTTCCTCTTTCATTTTCTACTGCTCTTTCCTAAAAATTTCTATAAACATATAAGCTCATATTTTAATCTATTGTCCTATACTTTGCATTTTTCCTTTTACTCGTTAGCTGACCACACGAGAGCCATGCACTTTAATGGCTGTAACTTGACTCCAGGTTTTTTTCTCCAGCCCAACAGCTGCTACCCCTGGCTTCCTATTCTTATCTCCCTTGTCTGAGAGTCATGCACAGTACTACCTCGTCTCCTTTCTCACTTGGCACCCTCACCCCTGTGGCACTTTATTTCATAGACCGTTTGCGCAGGAAATGCCTGAGCCTGCTTTGATGGCACAAGGCATTTGATTCCCTTCCCACTGGAAGGCCCTGGAGGGAGAGACACCATTCTGCAAGCCTTGTCACCTCAAGTTTATAGTTTCCAGCCATAAATACGTCTCCAGTATTTCAAACTGATGTTTTCTACTCTCAAACTGTTAATAATTTTAAATATTTAAACTTGGGCAGAGGTTTTCCCAAGTAAAGAATTAAGGGACAGAGCAGGCATTCTTTGTGGCCGAGGCATAGGAACTCAGAAACTCGAGGCTGAGAAGCAGGTATTTCTTTCCAAACCACCTATGTGTGTATTGAACAGTATATTTCATTTCACTTTTGATTGTTTTGTCCTTTATTTTCCAAGTTTATTTTTACCTTATTTTAGATTTACAGCAAAAACAACAGTAATAATCAACAACAAAATAAAGCTACTTTGCCCTCTTCTGTGTCTGACTTCTATTTGCTTTGAGACAACAAGAGTATAAGGCCTACTGTGTATTGCATGAAGCTGGAGCCATGTCGTATAGGCCCGTAGTGAGTCAGGTCTAACCACTCATTTCCTTCATGTACTTGGTTAATAAGTTTGTTGGCTGACTTGCTTATACCAGTTTGTGTTATAGATGTGGGATATATCAGTGAATGGGGCAAAAATCTCTGCCCGATTGTATCTTCTATCGTGATGGGGAAAAGAAAGCAATATAAACACTAGTGTTGTAGTGTAGAAGAAAAAGCTACTAAAAATAAATCAGGGAAAGTAGCCTGTAATTTGCAGCTCTAAATATGCTTACTGTGAAGGTGACATTTAAAAATGTAAATTTAGGAAGTCTCACTGAGAAGGTGACATTTGAATGAAAGACCCGAAGCAAGTAAGGGAGTAAGCTATGTGAATACCTGGGGGAAGGCGTTCTAGGTAAAGAGACCAGCAAATGCCAGGGTCCCAAGGTGTGAGCTTGCCTGGTGTGTTCAAGGTACAGAAAAAAATCTGTACAACTTGAGGTGAGAGACAGTGTAGTCAGAGATGAGGACAAAGGAATAATGGAACTACTTCATAGAGTGGCTTGTAAGCCAAAGTAGAGCCTTTTAACCTTTACATCTAAGCAAGATGGCGCACACTAGAAGGTCTTGTGTAGGCCTGGTTTCAGTAGAATCACTGTGGCTCCAGGTTGATGAACCACAGGAGAGTAAGGAGAAAAGCGAGTGGAACAGTTAGATTCCACAGCTTTCCAGGCAGGAGCTGATGGTGCTTTGACCTCGGGATGGAGGAAGGATTGTAAAGTGGTCAGAATCTTAGAATTAGGCTGTTTTATAGGTGGGGTAAAAACATTTGGCTGAGGGCCGGGGAGTTAGCTCAGTGGTTCCAGCGCCTGTCTCGCAAGCGCAAGGACCCGGGTTCGATTCCCCGGTAACCACATAACAGTACTGGGTGTGGACCAGCAGCAACCAGTACCACATACCACAGTGCCGGGCGTGGTGGCTCACGCCTGTAATCCCAGCACTCGGGAGGCAGAGGCAGGAGGATTGCTGTGATGTGAGTTGGAGGCTGAGCTCAGGGCCAGCCTGAACCACAAAGCGAGACCCTGTCTCCAAAAAACCTAAAAAAAAAAAATATTTGGCTGAGGGATGGGGTGTAGATAGATGGTCAAGTTTGTTTTCTAAGGTGAGAAACTAGGAACAGTAGGTTTATAAGAAAAAGAAAAGTAGTGGATATGCTAAGTGTGAAGTGTTGATTAGCATTCAAGTAGAAATATTGAAAAAAGTTATGTATGTGTATCTGGAGTTAGGAGAAGGGCTTCAGCTTGGAGAGTGAGCTGTTTCTCTGTCTCTGTCCCCCCTTCTTTCTCTCCCTCTTCTCCCTGACTTCTTCCCCCTCCCTCCCTTTCTCCTTCTAGAGAGAATCATCAGTTCATAGATGGTGTTTAAAGCCACAGAATGGAGCAGATCCTGAAAGGAGAGGATAGAGTATAGATAGAGGAAACAGTTCCGAGGTCCACGCCCGGAAACACCGCATTAGTGTTATAGGCTGAGAGGATGATGATATGAGAAGACAGGAAAATGAAGATGTATGGTTCCTGGAAACCAACAGAAGAAAGCATTTCTGGAAGGAGGAATTGGCTAATCCATCACTGCTAGATCAGGAGGCTAGGGACAGAGACTTGATCAGTGTGAAAGTCATTGATGAGAAAGCAGCTGTGGTAGAGTGGCCATGTGGAGAGACGGTGGGAAGAGCAGTGACAAATGGACATACATACAGCTGTCTGGAACACCTGTATTTTGGAGGCAAGGTGAGAGAAAGAGTAGTAGCTGGAGGGTGGCATGACATGAATGAGAATTTGTCTTTAAGAGAGGTTTGTATATGGTATTTGATGATTTGAGAGAGAAAGATCACTGAGTGTATCCTCGTACAGGAAAGAAGGGATGAGACCTGTGTTCCTGTGAAGAGGTTGGCCTCCATGACCCGGTTAATCCATGGTAACTAGAGGATGTGATGTGTTGGCTTCGAATTTCCCAGTGAAGAGGAAGCATGGTCATCCTGTGAGAAGGAGGGAGGAAAGGAGAAGTGGGGGTTTGAAGAAGGAGGTGTTGATAGGAGGGTGGGTCAGAGCCTGCGGGGCGGTATCCGCCTCTGAGCTAGAGAATGATTTGGAGTTAGAAGAGCTGGGGTGTTAATTTGTTTCTCCAGCTCTTTTTTGAGACAGGGTCCCGCTTTATAGTTCAGGCTGGCCCTGAGCTCAGCCTTGAAATCATAGCAGTCCTCCTGCCTCTGTCTCCAAGTGCTGGGATTATGGGCGTGAGCCACCACGCCCGGCACTGTGGTATGTGGTACTGGTTGCTGGTGGGTGTGAGTCTCCAAGCCTGGTATTGTTGTATGTGGTTACTGGGGACCCCAAGCCCTTGTGTTTCCAGGGTAAGCATAGTACCACATGAGCTAAATCCCTGGCCCTTAGGATTGAATTTAACCAAGTTTTCACTTTTTAAATTTTTATTTTTTTTTCGAGACAGGGTCTCGCTTTGTGGTTCAGGCTGGCCCTGAGCTCAGCCTCAAACTCACATCACAGCAATCCTCCTGCCTCTGCCTCCCACGTGCTGGGCTTACAGGCATGAGCCACTACGCTCGAACTTGGCCCTTGCGCTTAGAAGACAGGCGCTGGAACCACTGAGCTAAATCCCATGGCCCCAGGTTTGCATTTTGACAAGTAAGTTGCAAAGATATGAGAGAAGATCAAATGTCCTGAGGGTATACAAAAGGTGCTGATGACATTGACTTTAGGATTTGTGCTTTTAAGGAGGGAAGGAAGGCCATGACCTTTCTTGGGTGAGGACAGTAAAAGGTTCATAGAATTGATTGTGGTGTCTGGGTCTTCTTGGAGTTGAGGAGTCCTTGAGCTAGGGAGCTAGGAAAACAGGAGACTGGAAACTTGACACTGAGATGGCAGAGGAATGAGGGTGGGGAAAGGAGTGCTTTGAAGTGTGATAAAGGTTAGCTGCTAGGGAAGGGGTCAGAGAATCAAAGAGCAGTTGTCTTAGTTATCTTTTCATTGCTGACATAGTACCTAGCACCTGCAAATTAAAGGAGGAAAGGTTATTTCTTCGGCTCACAGATGTACAGGTTCTACCCAGAGTCAGCTGGCTCTAAGGCAGGGCGACGTGGCAGAGGGAACAGCTGGCACAGCAAGCAGGAAGCAGAGCGAGATCAAAGGTGATGGGAGGGAGACAGCCCTTCCAGTCCACGCCCCCAGTGACCCATCTCCTCGGACCAGGCTTCTCTTCCCAGCATCGCGTTTAGCTGTAAGCTTATTGAGGTGATCCACTGCCGAGTGTTACACTGAGATCCAGTCACCTCTCCAGAGCTCCACCTGTGAGCACGTAAGGGTGGGGCGGAGGGTCTAGATGGAAGCCATAACAGTGTTATGGGTTAGGGCCCCCTCCCCCACCGTGCGTGCGTGCGTGCGTGCGTGCGTGCGTGCGTGTGTGTGTGTGTGTGTGTGGTGGTGATTGCATCATAGGAGTGAGTGCCATACACATCAGTGGATTCACCCAGTGACAAGTTCAGAAGTTAAATGTGCTCCTAGGATGTGAGAACTGGTAAGAGGTGGTGCGTGGGGTGTGAAGGGTGTATTCCCACCCCTGTCTTCTCCCTACTCTCTCTGCTTCCTGGCAGCCCTGAGTAAAGGGCCTTTTTCTCCACCATATCCGTCTGCCATCCTGTTTCTGGCCTAGAGCCAGCTGACCAAGCTCTAAAATTATGAACTAAAATAAACCTGTCCTTTAAGTTGTAAGTGTTGGGTATTTTGTCCCAGTGACAAAAATGTGACTGAGAGACTGTTGGAAGAAAATGTGTATATAAATGTTACAGTTATCAAGACTCAGGAGCTGAGTCTTCCGGACAGAGGCTGCTGACCTGGAGTTGATAGGGAACATAGAAGTAGGACGTCTTTGATGGCGTGAGTGAGAGCTGAGGGTGTCAGCTGGCTGAGCGCCGTGTCCTCTGAAAGAGAGCAGCTTGTCCCTCGGGAGAGCCAGGCTTGCTTTAGGACAGCTTTCAGAGAATGGCCCGAGTCAAGGCTAAGGAGGGAGGATGGCTTCCACTGATGAATTCCGAGGGGCACTTAAGAGAGCTAATGGTCGGGCAGGGTGAGAGCTGGCATCTGGAAAGTGGGTATGTATCCACCTGGGATTGAGAAGTGGGAAAGGAAGGATGCTCTGGAGGCCTGGGTGTCGGTGGTGGCCAACATGAAGAGAAGCAAGACCCACAAGATTTCGTCCTGCTGGTCTCGAGGCAGTGTAGGCTGCCAAGGTTTTACAAGAGCTCACAGTGCCTCTTGTAAGGTCTTTGATATAATTTTTCCACCATTTGCTAAAAGCTGGTGACAGGATAGGTAGTAACAACTGTCATTTAATGCCTATTTTTGTCAGCATCCTGACCGTGTGTGTGTGTGTGTGTGTGTGTGTGTGTGTGTGTGTGTGTGTGTGTGTGTGTCTCTAAGGTTTGGTGCATGTTTCTGTTTTTAATCCAGACAGCCTTGCACAACCTTACTAACCCTTCTTACAGATCGTTGTTGAAGCCAACTTGTCAAGGTCTTATATCAAGAAAGAACTGGCCTGATTCTAGGTTTATCAAGTGTTTGATTTAATGCCTTCCATACCACTATTCCATAGAGAATTTTAAGCCCACATTGACTAGTTCAAGAAAAATTACAATAAAACATTTTCCTGTATAAATTACATCCTTTTTATATTTTAATAGAGTGAATAAAAGTAGAACATTTGGGGGGCTTACATGTTATAAGGAGGATTTGGTTCCCTTGGAAGCTAATGTTTTAAAACCCTTCGGGCTGGGGATTTAGTCCAGTGGTTCCGGCGCCTGTCTTGCAAGCGCAAGGGCCCGGGTTCGATCCCCGGTAACCACATACCATACTCAGCATGGAGACTCACACCTAGCAGCAACCAGTACCACATACCACAGTGCCAGCCGTGGAGGCTCACGCCTGTAATCCCAGGACTCGGGAGGCAGAGGCAGGAGGATTGCTGAGATGCGAGTTTGAGGCTGAGCTCAGGGCCAGCCTGAACCACAAAGTGAGACCCTGTCTCAAAAAAAAAAAAAAAAAATCTGTTACCAAAGGTAATTTCATCTATTAGGTATTTCATCTATTTGTTTTCCAACAAAACATAATACAGTAACAGGCAGTAGAATGTCAGAGCCAAGAGCATTTTCTCCAGAGTGCAACCTGCCTGGGTTCGGTCCGGGCTGTGCCATTTCTTAGTTGTATGACTGTCCTTTGATTTCTTAATCTAAGTTATGGATGACTATCTTCGTGATAGGGCTATGGGGAAGATCATATGAGACTTGATAGTTTAAGTACATGGAACATAGGAGGCACTGAGTAAATGTTAACTGTTAGTAATCACTTCCCTCCTTGGTCTTGATACTTTTCTTTGTAATTGAACACCCAGCTTGATTCACCTAAACCCAGTGGGCATTGGATTGAGGTGTGAGATGTGCCCTGAGGTGTTAGATGTACTTTGCTCATATCCGTGTCATTCTCATGCTCTGTCTCCCTTTCTCTCTTCTTCCCTTCCTCTCCCTTTCTACCTTGGCGCTCTCTCCCACTCTCACTCTCCGTCTCCTTACTTTAAGGTTGATATTCTGTGATGCCAGTTCCATAATGTGTGCACGTTTGCTTCTCTAGTTTCTGTTTTTAAAACTGGAAGCTCTAAAGTTTATGTTTTAAAAAAGAAGTGTTACTCTATTGTCAGGTAGCAGTGTGGTGAAATTAAACTTTTGGCTGACAGGTGGCAGCAGTGGGCCACACTTAAACTTGCTCCTCTGCTGATGGACAGCCGCTGAGGATGTTATAATGTGTAAACCAATGGGAGCCTTAGAAGTGAAACATCCACAATTTTTAACAGTAAAGTTTCAGTTTATTAAAAGATTTATCAACTGTCTACATATAAATACAGCCCTTTGAAAACTAGGGATAGGCCCTGGGGATTTAGCCTAGTGGGTCTGGTGTCTGCCTGACGAGTGCAAGGTCTGGAGTTTGGTTCCCCAGTACCACATATCACAGTGCTGGGTGTGGTGGCTCACGCCTGTAGTCCTAGCACTTAGGAGGTAGAGGCAGGAGGATTGCTGTGAGTTCAAGGCTATCTTGGACTACATAGTGAGTTTGGGGCCAGCCGGAACTACAGTGAGACCGTGTCTCAAAAAAAAGAAAGAAAACTAGGGATAGATTTTTTTTAAATGAGGCTCCTGATAAAATAAATGTATTGTTATAGTACAGTGTGAACGTAATTTCTTTTACACATAAGAAATAGGCCCTGATTTAATTGGAGGAATCTTTAGTTTTAAAGAATTACCAATTTTTATTTCACTTTCCTTATTAATTAAGGTTTTAAAAGTTGAGGGTCTTTATACTTAAGTAAAGGGTCAGGGTTACCTTGATTGTAGGCATTCATATATGCCTTTTCCTCACATCACCCATTCTTTCTCTTACTGCCGAGTTTCCATCAGCTGGAATTTAGAGAGGCTTCTCATGTCTACTGAAATAGCTGGACAGTTACTTATTACTAGAAAGGGACCAACTTTAGGTTCTGAGACACAGCCATGGGATATTACTGTGGAAAGACAGATGTTCCAGTTTTCTCCATGTGTCGGTTTCTTTTTTCTACTAGGACGCATATAAAGGTGAGTAGATTGAAAATATCAAAACAAAAAAATCAGTAAATGAAAATTTGAAGACAAGTGTTTAGAGAAACAAAGATTGAAATTTAAATGTTTGAAATACAAAGAATTTTAATATGTTTCTTATCAGTATTAACACACTCAGCTAGTACTCTTGTCTTTGTTATCTTTATGAAGGCATAGGATATATTTTTAAAAATACTTCCCATTTTCTTTTCATACAGTTTTCATTTAATAAAGAGGAAACCTGTAAACTTGTTTGTATGAAGACATACCACACAGAGAAAACTGAAGATAAGCAGAAGTTAGATTTCTTGAAAAAAAGCATGTTACTCAATTATCAGCATCATTGGTAAGTTATGAAGATTGTGGATTTGGGGCTTTCTCCTTTCCAAGATAAAACAGCTCTCAGTCAGGTGTTGGGGTGCACTCCTGTAAACGCAGCACTTGGGAGGCTGAAGCAGGAAAATCCCTGAGTTCGAGGCCTCGTTTCCAAACAAAATCTGTTTCAAATTACAAATCTGTTTGTTTTTTTTTTTTTAGGTTTTTTGAGACAGGGTCTCACTTTTGTGGTTCAGGCTGGCCCTGAGCTCAGCCTCAAACTCACATCACAATCCTCCTGCCTCTGCCTCCCGAGTGCTGGGATTACAGGCATGAGCCACCACGCCCGGCACTGTGGTATGTCGTGCTGGTTGCTGCTGGGTGTGGGTCTCCACACCCAGTATTGTTATGTGGTTACCAGGGAATCAAACCCGGGCCCTTGCGCTTGCAAGACAGGCGCCGGAACCACTGAGCTAACTCCCCGGCCCTACAAATCTGTTTTAAATTACTTCGTGGACTATATAAAGTACAGCAAATTAATTCATTCTTTAATTCTAGTATGAAGTGTAGTGGCTTTTACTTTTCAGAGCATCATTAAAGTATCTTTTTTTTTCATATTAACCATTTGAATATAGATGTTAATATAAATATTAACAATATAAACTTCAGCTGGCATGAAAACATGTTCCGGTTTAATTGCTAGATCAGTGTAACTGGGGATATGTTCACTTACAATATAAGTAACTGAAATTTCCTTTTGTATTTATCTTTTCCTCAGACATGTGGATGGTTTTACCTTTCCTCCCTTCTGTGCCAGTGATCCTGTTTAAGGTCCTGCTCCTGAGGAGAACAGAAGCAGTTCTTCCTTAGTAGCCTCTGTCTTAGTTACTTTTTGCATTGCTGAGACAAAATACCAACATTCAAAGTTAAAGGAAGAAATATTTGCTTAGTTCACAGTTTGTAGAGTTTCAGGCCATTATCCAGTGGCTCCGAGGCGGTGCAGTGTAGTAGAGGGGCTTGCAGATGAGAAAAAGTTCATGGCAGGCAGCAAAATAGTGAAATAGCAAAGAAGCAGTAGCAGCCCTCTTTCCATCCTTTCTGTTCTATCCAAGGGAGCACTAACACCCAGGGAGGAGCATCCTTATTCCCAAGACTGCACACGTAATTCGAGCATCCCACACTCTAAAACCAATCATCTCTTAAAAAGCACCCCCCCAAGACTGCATGAAGCTTGATTGGTAGCAGTGATCAGACTCCATGGAGGGTGGAGGAAAATAATAGGAAGGAGACCTTCATGACAGAAAGTTGGGGCCATTCAGCCTTTATTCTTTTGGAGATAATTAAGGCGTTCTTTTTTTACTGGCAGATTGGAAATGAGATTTTTTTTTTTATGTTAGAAGTCCAAATATGTACTGCTCCCTAACTTAGGAGGGCAGTAATTAAAAATGATACTTTTTAAATTTTCTTTTATTTCAAAGAGTTTTTATTACAAAAGGCTTGTTGGTTTTTACTGTGTCCTGCTACCAGAAATAGGCTGTTATATCAAGGCATTATATAAATAATTGATAAATTTATTTGCCTTTAAAAAACTCAAAGTGCCCCTAAATTTCTCATTTGGTAACTAGCACTGTTTTATGTACTTCTTTCTCTCCAGTATGATAGCATAAAGATATTATATATTGCTTATATGTATTCATTGGTTGAGCTTCATTCTCTAAAAAATTAAAGCAATTAACTGATTCTTCAGGCTTCTAGAAAATCTGAATTATTTATATGGCATTGTTTTATGCTTCTAATATGTTATAGTCTTCTCACTGGAACTAGTAGCCTGCTGCTGTCATAATAAGCAATTTAACAGTATAGGTGATTCTAAAATTCAGGGCATTGGGTACTATTAAATAGCATTTAACTGTGACGAGACATGTTTTATTAGGTCATTAATGTACACCTCAGGTGCATATAGAATTCAGTTTTTACTTCCTAAGACATACATTAATTAACAAATAAAACATGCCCTGGAGTGTCGTCTTACGACTATAACATAGCCAGTATATTTTGACTAATTTTTATTTGCATCCCACAATGTGCTCTGAATGTGCAGGACCACATGCTCAGACTTTAATGTAGTAGCTGTACATTGCTACAGAACTTTATTCTTCATTTTAATCCTTTTTTAAAAACCATTTTTCACTATAAATCATCACAGATTTGGTTCTCTAGAGTTAAAGGAATATTTATTTTAGAAATTATTTGTAGTTACAGCTTTAACAGGTAATACTATAAATGTCATTTTTTTTATCTAGCTTTTTGAACATTTTCCATTTTGCAGTTATATCCTTTTTTATTGAATTATTTCAGTAATAAAAGTTTGCTTCTATATTATTCAGTAAACTGTTCTCAAGAAAATATACTTCATTGCTTTGTACTATATATATCTAGATATGTATATATATATATGTACTATATAAAGAGCTTTGAATGTTCTTCTAAAGGTAAATTATACTTAGTTGTTTAGAGTATACCATTAATTAGTAATTGCAACAAGTTAGTTTATAAAATATCTTTTTCCTATACACACTTACAGTTTTAAAAAAGCTATAATATATTTTTCTCTCACTGCTGTCTTTTCAGATGTTGGTACAGTATCAAGTACTTATGAAAGTTCCTTGTGGTTTTTGGAATCAAAGCCTTTAGCCTTTCACATTCCGTACAGTGTGGACACTGATTTGGACAGGAGTTTTAGTCATGTTTGCTGAGTTCTTTTGTAACTTCACTCTTACTTCTGTGCCTAGGATTGTGGATAATATGCCTGTCACATGGTGTTATGATGTTGAAGATGGTCAGAGGTTCTGCAACCCTGGGTTTCCTATTGGCTGTTACATTACAGATAAAGGCCATGCAAAAGATGCATGTGTTATTAATGTAAGTTTGTTTTAACTCTATGTTGCTTCTAAAACATTGGTTTTATTAGAGGATTCATTTTTTACCTGGACCATAATTTTTACAGTCACCAATGGAGTATAATTACTTAGATCTTAGATTGATGCCAGATTATTAATGTATAAATTTAACAGTGGAGTTAAAATAATTTGAGTTTAGTTCAACATTGAGTGTGTGTCTTGTATGTTAAGTGCTATGCTAAAAGCTAGGACTATATGATGTCATTCTAAGTAAAATACTTTAATAGAATAGAGATGTTAGTATAGAAGATGTTATTGGGGACATATATTAAAATAACCTGTTAATTTAGTCTCTTAATGGATATGATCTGGTAGAGGTTAACATGAACTTGATTATGAAGCTGGTTATATTGATTAAAGCTTTTCTAAGAGTTAATGAGAGACACTTGAAAGATTATTGGTTTTAGTATCGAGTTACAAACTTAAGGAAAAGTGTTTAAATGTCTAAACTTTGAAATGCTTATATTTTAAAACTGTTTTGCTGATTTTATTTTACCTAAAAAGTTAGAAAGTGTTTATTTTCTTTTGAATAGGAGTTTACTAAATTTTATGTAAAAATTAAAACTTTAAAAAGCACAACTTAAAAAAGTAAAAAAATAGAAAGCATGACTTGTACCTCCCCAAATTAATTTTCAGCTTAAAACATTTTAATGGGAAAGGATTAGAATTCTCTCTAACCTTAAATTTTCCTACTTTCAACCAATTTTAGTTTATTGTTTTGACTCTCATATAGCAAGTTTTCTGCCTTTAACTTTAAATTCTGTTCCACAGTCAGAATTCCACGAGAGAGACACATTTTACATATTCAACCATGTTGACATCAAAATATACTATCATGTTGTTGAGACGGGGTCCATGGGAGCAAGATTAGTGGCTGCTAAACTTGAACCAAAAAGGTAACTATACAAATATATAAAGGGAAAATATATCAATAAAGTACTGTATAGGGCTGTATAGGTCCAAAGAAGTGTTTGGTCCCAATTGCTATATTCCCTTAGCGATGTTCTGGCATTTCAGGATCGATGTTGACTAGAGAGTATGAGTGTTGGCACAGCGTTTCCCCTTACACCAGAAGGAGCACTTCCCCAGTGATGGATGACCTTCCTGTGGGCAGAGGCCACATGAGTTGTGTGGTGCTGTTGTTTCTGAAGCCTCCATGCAGTGTTAGCATCGGATGCCAGTATGCGAAGAGCCTCTGAAAGAGTATCTTGTGAGGTTGTTGGAGGTGCTGGCATGCAAATATGTTGATGGAATATTCTATTTTGCTGTGACTTTTCTTGCCACTGAATTAGCCATTTCTCACATCACTAGAGGAGAAAAAATCCTCACCATATTAAGGTGGCAATTCATTTAAACTATGTGTGTGATTTTTTTCTTTTCAAAGATCATTTAGCTGCGCACCTTGGCACATATCTGTAGCCTAGTACTCAGTAGGCTGAGGCAGGTGGATCCCTTGACCCCAAGTTCAAAATTATCCCAAGTGATACAGAGGGACCCTGTTCATTAAAAAAAAGTTAATGATTGTCTAAACATACGTGTTTTCAAGTTTGTTTACAGTTTTAAATATATTTTGTGTACATACTAATAACTGAGCCCATTATTTCTATGTGGTAAATATTTGCTGTTTTAAATGTGACATTTTAATTTCATCTTTCACTATCAGCAGCATTATAAAATAAGTGCAGAATTTCTAACATTTATTTCACCCCATTTCCTAAACCACTTTATCAGCATCTTGCCAAAATGTTTCTTCCCACAGCTTCAAACATACCCATATAGATAAACCTGACTGCTCAGGACCCCCCATGGATATAAGTAACAAGGCCTCTGGGGAGATCAAAATTGCCTATACTTATTCCGTTAGTTTCCAGGTGAGTTTGTTTTTATCTTTAATATAACTTAGAAATTGATTTTAAATGTGTACTACTTAAACTAATTAAAAATACTGATGATTAAGTTTGTCAAATAGATAAGCATTTAATGAGCTGATGTTTATGATAGTTTGTCAGTGCACTAAGCAACATAACTCGTAAAACTTACGTTTTAGTTTAAATGAAGCGTTAGATGAAATTGGAGAATTGAACCTGATTTAGGAAACAAAGAGTAGAAAACAGGTATAAAAATAATAGCCGTGACATAATAGTGTTGAAAGCATGTACCTAAAGTATTTGGGAAATAATACCATTTTCAAAGTCAGGATTTGAGTATGAACATAAATGGAGAATTCCTTGTTGCAGATTTTCATAGGAAATTAAAAGGAAGTATTTTTATCTGTAGAGAAGAGCCTTAAGAGGAAAATAAAAGTTTGTTGTAAAAAACTGAGGCAGTATTCCACCTCTTTCTTTTATTCTTAGTACTGGAGGTTAAATCCAGGGCCTTTGCATGAGCTATATCCCCAGGATCATTTTTGTTTTGTTTTGTTATGTTTTTGGAGACAGGGTCTTACTTTGTAGTTCAGGCTGGCGCTGAGCTCAGCCTCAAACTCACATCACAGCAATCTTCCTGCCTCTGCCTCCCGAGTGCTAGGATTATAGGTGTGGGCCACCACGCCTGGCACTGTGGTATGTGGTACTGATTGCTGGTGGGCGTGAGTGTCCATGCACAGTATTGTTGTATGTGGTTACCGGGGATCGAACCAGGCCCTTGCAAGACAGGCGCTGGAACCACTGAGCTAAATCCCCAGCCCTCATTTTTTATTTTGAAATTGGGGGGGTCTTCCTAAGTTACTCCATTGACCATGTTGGGCTCAGATTTGGCAATCCTCCTGCTTCAGCCTCTTGTAGTGCTGGGATTATTGACAGGTGCCATCACCCCTGGCTTCTACCCCTATTTTTCAAAAGCTATTTTGGCAGGGCCGGGGATTTAGCTCAGTGATTCCAGCGCCTGTCTTGCAAGCGCAAGGACCCAGGTTCGATCCCCGGCAACCACATACCATACTGGGCGTGGAGACTCACCCCAGCAGCAGTCAGTACCACATACCACAGTGCGGGCGTGGTGGCTCACATCTGTAATCCTAGCACCTGGGAGGCAGAGGTAGGAGGATTGCTGTGATGTGAGTTTGAGCTGAGCTCAGGGCCAGCCTGAACTACAGAGTGAGACCCTGTCTCAAAAAACCTAAAAAAAAAAAGCTATTTTGTCAATCTACTATACTTTTGATATTTAATGTCCACATATAGGTTTTTTTTTCCTCATAGAGTTTTTAATTTTGCAATCCCAGCAGAGCAAAACAGTGTATAACAAGATTCACAGAATGCTCTGTGTACCTCAGTTGTGATTTTATGGTCTGAATAAATTATTCCACTTAGTTATTTTTTGAACAAATTAAATATAGCTTCAAACTTTGACATAAAAACAATCTTTATTAGCTATAGTTATAAGCAAGATTTTTAAGAATCCAATTATATAGATATTAGCAACGGTTATGGAGTTTTTGTTTTATTTATTTTTAATTTCACCCTGATTTCTGCTATACCAGAGTAAGTCCAAAATTCCCTGAATGCCTTGACTAACCCAAGTTCTGAACATTAGAAAGTACAGGTGCTAACTGAACATGAGGACAGGAATGGAAAGGAACGTGGCTATGTGCCTTTCAGCAAATGCTCAAGGACTTTTTTTCTTTCCTCCCCCAGGAAGACAAAAACATCAGATGGGCATCCAGATGGGACTATATTCTGGAGTCCATGCCTCATACCCACATTCAGTGGTTTAGGTAAGAGTAAGTACTTGGTCTGCTTTTGTGCCCTTGTGTCTGCAAGCATGTCGTTTACTCTCATCTTCTCCTGTGCATTCAGAGGTCTAGACCTAGCCTCAGATGTTGGCTTTAAGTCGTGAGTTTTTTGTCAAGGCAGGCCACACATTCCTCAGAGTTTTTTCTTTATCTAGAAGAACCTAGCCCATGAGATTGTTCTGAGGAGTAAAGGAGATAGGAAACAGCATCTGAGGCTGTGACGGCATGAGTGCTTAGTAAATAGAAGGTGCTGCTGTTGTTACACTGTTGTTATTCTCTCCAAAACAAGACTCAGAACTGTTTTCTAGAAACTTGTTCGTCCTGCTGTGCTCTCCCTTTTCCTGCTTTTCTAACTCATCCTTTTGGTACTCATTAATCTACTGAGCAAAGGGCCCAGTCCAATCCTTTGTTGATTCCTTGCTGCCCGGCTGCAGTGGTTTAAGACCAATAGTTAATTAGTTGTGCTGACTATAGACCAAAAAAGTCCAAGTCAAAACAAACTATAAAAATACAAGGGCTGGTAGGTGGGCATGGTGGCACACATCACATCTGTAATCTCTTAGGAAGCTGAGGCAGAAGGATCACTGTGAGCCCCAAAGCCAGCCTGGACTACATAGTAAGTTTGAGGCCAACCTGAACTACATACATAGCAAGTCCCTGTCTCAAAGAAAAGGAAAAAAACTACAAGGGCTGGGAGTGTAGTTCAGTGGCAGAATGTTTGCTCACCATGCATTAGGCCCTGAATTCGAGATTCCCAGCACTGCCATAAATCGGTCAATCTAAAATTTAAAAAGAAAAACCTGTATTATGATAAATATTAAAGCTATATATTCACTAGGGAGAAATGTGGAAGAACATGACTAACTGAATTTGTTGGCTTTTCTGTAGTTCTAATTTTTGCTTAATGCTGTTTTGATATTACATAGTGAACAAGGATTTTCTTGATACTGTCCTGTAGATTAAGCTGTAGGTGAATTGTGATGTGTTTGTTTCTACAGCATAATGAATTCCCTCGTTATTGTTCTCTTCTTATCTGGAATGGTGGCTATGATTATGTTACGGACATTGCATAAAGATATTGCCAGATACAATCAGATGGATTCTACGGTGAGTGGGGATGTTTTGTCTTGTTTTTGGTGTGCTGAAGATAGTCTTTATTGTCACTTAAAAAAAATTGAGAGTGTAGCTCTAAGATCTGCTTTTAAAACATTCTTCTCAAAAGTTTTCTTGTTCACATTTTTAAATAAGGAAGTAATATGATTATGCATGGAGTTTGTTAAACTTCAAAGTTGGATAGATTAACTCCCAAGCAGTTTTTACTTGTGTGTGTATTAGATTTTTGAAAGTAATTATAGGGCTGGGAATTTAACTCAAGTGGTACTGCACCTACCTTGGAAGCACAAGGGCCCAAGTTCAATCCCTTACTGCAAAAACACAAAAGAAAGTCAATTATAACTATTTGACATTTCAAATTCTTGGTATACTCAGAATACAATGGACCCTCAAGTTGTAACCATCCTGACATGAACAACTTGAATTGTAGTCAGCTCTTAGGAACCATTGAGTTTGTAAGTCAAGGGTCCACTGTAATTTTTTTTTTTTTTTGCTAACCCTGAATTCCCTATGTAGCCCAGCCTATCCTTGAACTCAAGGCAGTCCTCCTGCCTTTGCCTCCCAAGTGTCTTGGATTATAGGCATGAGTCACCATGCCTTGTGGCATGAGTCACCACATAGAGTTGTGGTATGTGGTTATTGAGTGTTGGGTTTACAGGCGTGAGTTACCATCCCGGCATTGTGGTATATGGTGCCTGGGGTCGAGCCCTGGACCTTGCACTTGCTAGACAGGTGCTGGAACCATTGAGCTATATATCCAGTCTGGCTCCACTGTAATTTAAGTGTCCCAGACTCATTTATTCTCAAGCATTTTAAGTTGTATAATGTACATTTTAAATACCTATCATGATTAATTTCTCAGTAAATAAATCCTAAAGCTATTAAGAAGTCATTCAATAACCTATTAAGAAATTGTGAAAATATATGAAAAGAAAGCCCATTAAAAACAATCAATACTTTCTAAATGTGTGAAGAATATGACATTATAATAAAGGCATATAAAAAAGTACAGTGAGGGCCGGGGAGTTAGCTCAGTGGTTCCGGCGCCTGTCTTGCAAGCACAAGGGTCTGGGTTCGATTCCCCGGTGACCACATACCGTACTGGGTGTGGAGACTCACGCCCAGCAGCAACCAGTACCACATACCACAGTGCTGGGCGTGGTGGCTCACGCCTGTAATACCAGCACTCGGGAGGCAGAGACAGGAGGATTGCTGTGATGTGAGTTTGAGGCTGAGCTCAGGGCCAGCCTGAACTACAAAGCGAGACTTGTCTCAAAAAACCTAAAAAAAAAAAAAGTACAATGAAATATTACTTGTTCAGTGTTGCCTCATACTAGGAGAAATTAAAGTGTTTGATACGGTCCTGTATTGGGGGATTGAGGACAGGAATACTTTGCTGTATTGCTTGTGAGAATATGAAGTTTTACAGCCTGTTGTAGCAATTTGGCAATATGGGTCCTAATCTATGATATGAATAGCTGACCCAACAATTTCATTTTTTGAAATTGATGTCATTATGTAAAGGATTTTAATTTTTTATTTTCAAACAGTAAATATATCATAGTTGATAAGTAGCAGATTAAAAACAATCCAAATACTTATTAGTGGGGGACAGATTTTATAAATAGTGAAATATCCATATTGCAATATACTGTATAAACATTAAAATGAATGGGAAAACTATACACAGAGTGCAAAGGATGGTCAAGATGTTAGTAGGCTGGGACTGGGGATTTAGCTCAGTGTTCCAACCCCTGCCTTGCAAGCTCAAGGGTCCAGATTCGATCCCTGGTAACCACATACAACAATACCGGGCATAGTGACTCACACCCACCAGCAATCAGTACCACATACCACGGTGCTGGGCGTGGTGACTCAAACCTATTATATCAGCACTCAGAAGGCAGAGGCAGGAGGATTGCTGAGTTCGAGGCTGAGTTCAGGACCAGCCTGAACTACAAAGCACAACTCTGTCTCAAAAAACTTAAAAAAAAAAAAAAAAAGATGGTATTAGGTTGACTGGGCTTAGAGGCTGAGATAGGAGGGTTACTGCAAGTCTGAGGCCAGCCTGGACTGTAGTGAAAAGAATAAAGAGTCAGAGAGAAACATCTGTTATTCCAGGCTGTGATTCCAGCCTTTGGGAGGTTGAGGCAGAAAGATTACTTAGAGTTCCAGGCTAGCCTGAGCTATTTGGTGAATATAAGGCTAGCCTAAACTGCATAGCAAGAATAGCAAGTGCCTGTCTTTTAAAAAGTAGAAAGCTTGGGGTGTATCTCAGTGGTAGAGCAGTTTGTTTGGCATTTATGTGATAGCTTTCTATGGCTGCACACAATACCAAAGCCACAGTTTAAAGGATGAAAGGTTTAATTTGACTTATATATGAAAGCGATTCAGTACATGGTTGGCTGGCTCCCAGGCAAAAATATCGTGGTAGAATAACATTATAAAGCAGAGCTTCTTAGTTCAGTTCCAGGAAGGAAGGGATGAGGGCCCAGACATAGGCCAGGCCACATCTTGATGCCCTACCCAGACACCTAGAAGTGTGCCTGCGCTCAGTCCTAGGGCAAATCTCAAACCCACTCATGTTGACACTCTACCTGAACCCTCACAGTGTGCTAGGTAGGGCCTAGCTTCAATTTCTAGGACCCCAAGGAAAATGATACCAGACTTAAAAAGCAAGCAAACTGTGAAATACGAATATAATATGCTATCCTTATTATGAGAAAATTACTCATGCATTTGCTTAGGATGGGTAACAAAAGCATACTATAGGGGCCAAGGCTTTAGCTCATTAGTTCCAGTGCCTGCCTTGCAAGTGCAGTGTCTAGAGTTCAATCTCCAGTACCCCCCCCAAAAATTGTAGCATACTGTTGTCATATAGGTTTGCCCCAGGAGAGGCTGTCTGAACAAAACTGAAGGGATTTTTTTCCTTTTTTAGAAGTATCCAATAACCAATAATCAGAAATGGGCCTTTGTGCAACACTATACCATCTAAAAGAAGTGCATTTACTTTTATCTCCTATGTTTTTGTTTATTAAAAGAGTTAAAAATGTGTGTATTAGGAATAGCATTGTTAAGTGCTCAGCAAGATAGATATTAAGTGGAAATTTGGGGAAAGGATGTAGATTTTCTTGAGAGGAGGCTTAAGGAGTGAGCTGGGTCCAGATTCTGAAGGTCATTGTAAAGTGTTGAATTTTAAAGAGTAGTATCTTGTTCAAGGAATCACTTTGAATGTCATGTGGAGGATTGTTTGGAGCAGAGAAAGTGAGAGGCGCAGAGTTAGGAGACCATTGACGCAGGTCCCAGAGACAGACGGTGGCAGGGTGGCGGAAGAAGTGGTAAGTTAAGGAAGTGTGAGCAGCTGAGTGACCGGTTGGCTGTGGAGAGTGTAGAAGTGAGTGACTGACCCAGGCTTCTGGTCCATCTCGGTTCATTGAAAGAATCTGAGTGATTGCTGAGTGGAGACCTGCTGAACAGAGGCAAGGCAGAAGCAGACCTGTGTACTGTAGCGGTTGTAGCCAGGTCAGAGCCAAGATGGAGGAGGTGCACGTTCTGTGAGTTTTTCTGGGTAGGGCTGCAGGATTTGTTAAAGGGCTCCATGGGAGACTCAGAAAAAGGAAAGACTCGTAAATGACTCCAAACCCACTCATGTTGACACTCCAAGGGTTTGGCGACTCGGCAGATGGAAGGATGACGTTTGTATCTAGTGGGAAAGACTGTAGAAGACAGATTTTGATGAGGGAGAGAATCAGTTCAGTTATAGATCATTCTGATTAAGATTTCTCTTTAGACAACCAAGTGGAGCTGTTGATTAATTAGATTCTTGCACGTATATCTTGCAGACCATATGTGCAGTTCAGTACAGACTTATAAATATGTCAGTGGCTATGCTTACTGTTCTAGCAAAATAGCTATAGTACGAGGGTTAGTACCATCTGCTTATTTTGTAGATGAATGAACATAGGTTAAAAAGGATAATGTGGGGCCAGGGATTTAGCTCAGTGGTTCCAGCACCTGTCTTGAAAGCGCCTGTCTTGCAAGCGTCCCTAGTTCAATCCCTGGTAACCATATACTACACTACTGGGCATGATGACTTACACCCACCAGCAGTCAGTACCACATACCACAGTGTCGGGCATGGTGGCTCACGTCTGTAATCCTAGCACTCGGGAGGCAGAGGCAGGAGGATTGCTGAGTTTAGGACCAGCCTGAACTACAAAGCAAGACCCTGTCTCAAAAAACTTAAAAAAAAAAAAAAAAAAAAAAGGGTAATGTATAATCAAAATTAATTCAAGTTGGATCAGGAAGTTTGACATAGAGTAGAATTAGATAGGACTTACTATCTTTGTAAAGTTCTGAATAGCTGTATTTTTTCACTTTAAATTGTAGTCCTCCCCACACTTTGGTACTAGGGATTAAACTCAGGACCTTGTACTTGCCAGGCAGGCAGCACCACTGAGTTACATTCCCAACCCTACACAATATTTCTTTTTTTAAAAATTGATTTTATAAGTACCTTTTATATACACATTATGATCACAATTGACATTGAGAGTTTGTAACAGTACCTGATAAAACATCATTTTTTCCCATTTCCTTAGCCACTAAGTCCCCTACCTCCTATATATATAAGCTTTGTTTCCTTTTTTAAATTTTTTCTTTCCCTTCTTCACTTACCCCCTACTAGCCTTTTCCCTTTGAATATTTTACTATTTCACAATACCTATCATACATTTTAGAACTCATTTACACCTTTTGTTTCTCATACCAGAGGTATTAGTTCCTCAGACCAGATATTTACACATCTGTGTCCTATTTATTTAACTTGTGAGTGTGTCCTCCAACTTATCATTCTTTATGGCAGAAAAATACTCCATTTTATAAATTAAAAAAATAAAAACCTCCTCTTTATCCAGTATCCAGTTAATGGGCATTTGGGTTGTTTCCAAGATTCGGTTATCACAAACTGAGCTGCTATAAATGTGGGTGCACATATGTCACCATGATGCGAATCTTTTAATTCTTTCATGTATGTACCAATCAGGGGAATAGTAGGGTCAAATGGGCCCTCTAATCCTAGTTTTTTGAGATATCTCCCCATATACAATATTTCTTTAGAAAAAAATTCAGAAAGTCATATCAAGTTCAACTTCTGTTCTTCAGAATTGAAGTAGATATTCACATTTAAAATTTTACAATTTTTATGACAGCGTATGAGTGAACACACTTAAGTAGTTGTCATGGACATGTCATATAACACATTGAATGAATTTCATTCCCTTTTTAGGAGGATGCCCAGGAAGAATTTGGCTGGAAACTAGTTCATGGCGACATATTCCGGCCTCCAAGAAAGGGGATGCTTCTGTCGGTCTTCCTAGGATCTGGGACGCAGATTTTAATTATGACTTTTGTGACTCTATGTAAGTGTTGAGTGAAAATTAAAGAGTAGAAAATACTTTTTCTAAATAATTATTTGAAAACCAGGTTTCTTACTGAAGTATCTAGGCTAGATTGTTTCTAAGAGTCTTTTTGACTCTCAAAAATGGCTCTACAAGAGAGGAGAGAAGAATGTGACAGGAACCTTTGTCCTTAAGTCCTCGAGTCCGAGCCCGGTGTTTCAGGACAGTCCATTTCTCCAGCCAGGATTACAGTAGCATCTCCCCTGGAATCCAGACAGGTCTTAAAGCCACCACATCTGTGTGCTGGTTGTGACTGGGTGGCTGGCGGCTAGTCCCGGACGCACTTGCTCATACACACACTGAGGAAACACTAGGGGCAATCTTGCTGCTGGAATTAGAAGGTCCCTTGAGATACTTCTTGGCAGGTTCTTAGTGGCCTTGCCATTATGAACACATTATAACTTTGAGCCCTAGCCTCAAGCTGGGGCTCTCTGTGAGTATTAGGTAGCGTTTATATTCCAGTCAGTGTGAAAGAGTATGTAGGCAAGAGCCAGCAATGCTGACCAACGAGTAAGGGCAGGTGGACAGTTTCCCAGAGCTGTGGACCAAGTTCTTGGTAATTTCTGTCCTTACCCTGTGATGATTGTCTTATCTCTTTACTGTTTTTTACCCCTGAGGACTTAATATTTTTTAAATGAAATAAAATAGGTGTGATCTTTACCACATTAAAGGCAGTCATTGGGTCTAATTAAAACTGAAGGCACTCGAGCATTCCAGAGCAGCCTGCACAGACATGGGGCAGATAGAGGTGGGCCCTGGTGAGGAATTCAAGTGAAATTTGCCTACCACAGAATTGTACTGATTCATGCATTAAATGTTACTAAGATCTGGGATAGCTGAATGCCAAATAATATGTGTTTTTCTTGAAGTTGTCATCATTTTCTTATTTAAGTGAGGGAGTTTTCACAACCAAGCTAACAGAGTAATTATGTTTATAGTTTTATAATTATTTGGTTTTAGTTTTCGCCTGCCTGGGGTTTTTGTCCCCTGCCAACAGAGGGGCGCTGATGACCTGCGCTGTGGTCCTGTGGGTGCTGCTGGGCACTCCTGCGGGTTACGTTGCTGCCAGATTCTACAAGTGTAAGTAAAGCCGCTGTGATTGGTGTCACATCAGGAATTGGGGCTGGGGATTTAGTTCAGTGGTGCTGTGCTTGCCTAAAAGCTGAAGATTCTGAATTCAGTACCTAGTACTGAAAAGAAATGAAGTTTCTTGGGATTTGGTCTGACTGGATGTCAGGTTGGGCTACTCTGTAAACAGTTGGTTTTGTTGGCAGGTGTCTCAGGTAAAGAAGCCTCTTTGGTAATGTCTTTTGTTGCATCAGTGAATGACCCTAGGTTTGTGAGTTCAAAATGTTTCAATGGTAAATTGAGCAGTTTAGATGCTGGTTATCCACACTCCTCTCTTCGTTTTATTATGAGCTTTGGCTTAACAGATGGGACCAGTTTAGATTTGCTGTGTTCATGAAAATATATTAGGAAGAAAGTATGCAAATAAGTACCATTGATTTTTTTTAAAAATAAAGCAAATAACATCTAGGTAAACATTTTTTTAACCTTCAAGAGTTCTTAACGTATCCATTTATTAAAAAAATTTTTTTAAGTTAGCCAAAATGTTAGTATTTTAGAGCCCTGGACTAAGTTGCTTTTGTAATTAGTTACAGTCTTCTATAGTCTAGAAGGAAAGCAAAGATAATCCCCCAAAATAGGGTCAGGGCAGCTAAGATTTGTTTACTTGCCCTGGAAGCAGCGTGGCAGAGTCAGTATCAGAGACGGGCCTGGCAGTGATGCTGCAAATGTCAGTCATCTGGGGTTTGCAGTGGTCCCCCAAAGTCTTCTCAATGGGGAAGAGATTTGAGGGAAACCCTGAACAGTTACACGTGTGACCTTTTTATGCCCAGTCCTATTAATGCTAATCAGGACTTAGGAGGCTTGTTTGTTTTGAAATTAAATCAGAAAAGAAGAACTGAACTAGAGGACGCGTTTCATCTTGTACTTGTCTTAATGCTGGGCAGAAACTTGTGGAGTAGTACGTCCGCAAGCCAGCCTGGGCTGTGCGGCTTGGCTTTGCACCCCTGGATAAGGAAGCCATAGTGCATTTGCTAGTGCTGTTGTCTAGGAATGAGCAGCTGGAGGTGCCTGGCAGTTGGGTATATGTCAGGCTAAGACCTCTAAGGGAAAGTCTATATTTATGTCACTTCTGCTTCCTTCCACAGCTTTTGGAGGCGAGAAGTGGAAGACAAATGTTTTATTGACATCATTTCTTTGTCCTGGGTAAGTGAATTTTTCAATAATTACTTCTTACTGTAATCTTATTTTTGTTCCCAACTTTTGTGCTATTGATTCTTTAATCCTGTCTCTAAATCCCTGTGAAAACACAAGTTTTTGAAAATGGGTAAAAAAAAATTTGCCAAATGACTGTTGCCTACTTTCTCTGAAAAAATTACCTTTACACTTGAGAAATATTTTGTTTTCTTAGAATTCACCCTGTTCTGTTCTCCATGGTAGTCAGTGTGATATGTCTTGTGTGGTTGACTTAAAGTTTTGCATGTAGTAACAGGAGTGGATTCCCCCAAGAATGTTTAGCAAGCACATGCTTATGGAATTTTTATAAAAAATATTGCCACTTTTTAGAATATTCCACTCAGTATAATAATATATTCTGAACAGTCACCACAAATCATAACAAAATGTTGACTTTCTGATATCAGCTTCTGATCTCAGGTGTGTAAAACACTTCTGGCCCTAGAAGTAGAACCCAGTTACTCTCCTGCTTCTGCTTCTGGTGGTCAAGAACTGACCCCTGAACAAGCAGTAGTGCCAATGAACAAAATATTTGTAACTTTGCTATTATTGGGACAAAATACCCGTCATCTGCAAGTCAAAAAGAAGAAATGTTTATTTAGGATTTGCTCACCATTTCTGTGAGTACAGTGAATGGTTGCTTGGCTCCAAAGCAAAATCATAATGGTGGAAGGGCATAGCGAGGATATCTGCTTACCCCATGGCAGCCAGGAAACAGCAAGAGAATAGAAAACTTGTTACAAGAATACTGTACACCCTTCCAGTTCACTCGTCTGATGACCTGTCTTATCCAGGGGTGCAAATAAGATTACAGTAAGAAGTAATTATTGAAAAATTCACTTACCCAAAATCCTGATAGCACTTTCCACTAAGATCTTGTGAGTGGGTTAATCCACTGATGAGTAGAACTCCTCATGATCCTGTCATTTCCGAAAAGCCCCATCTCTGAGCTCATGAGACTTGAGGTCTAAACTATAACAAATGGTTGAAACTTCGTTGTCCCATGATGGTTTTTTCCTTATGTCTCCTATCAGCTGTCTCTGATTTGTATTTTTTTCTCACCCTAAAAGTAGGTAAACACAGGAAAGTGGTAAAGTATGCAGAACGTGAGAGGATCTGCATGACAATGAGGGAGTGCTAAGAACACAAGGATTGAGGGGCAAATTCCCAGGAAATCACTTTTCCACCTTCAGTTATTTAAGTTCTCTAAACAGCAGAGCAGGAAAGAGAAATACAATCCACAAAATAGGATCAGGTTATTTTATAGATGATGTGATTTCTACAAAAAAAGTTAGGCAAAATGGCCCTGACTGTAGCTAATATCCCAGTAACTAGACAGATGACAGTTGTGTAGAAGATTCTGTTCGTAATAGGAGTATTAGTAACAGAAAACTTAATCAGGACCTCAGACAGCCTCATCAGATAGGCAGCGACCACAGAGATTGGCTGTTACTTGATGAGAAGGTAAAGTATTATAAAGGGATGCCCATGCGGTGCCTGCGTGGAAGGAGTGCAACGTGGCATCCAAGCCAGAGGAGCTGTTGAATATAAAATGATTCTGGGGCACCTCTTCGTGTGAGGGGGCCGGGACTGTAACTCATGGGGAAAACCTGGTGTGTGGGAGTGCCTGGATTCTGTGACCTTTGCCCTAAAGAAGAGAAGGAAAATCTCATTTTTATGTTACATACACAAAATCAGTTTGGGGTAGAATATACCTAAAGGTAACAGGCAGAAGTGTCAAATATCTCCATTTTCCTCGGTTAGAGAAGGCTTTGTTCTCTTCAACCTGGTAACAGAGAATAAAGGAGGGAAATGATGTATTTAAAAGCTTTGTAGGACCCAGGCAAGTGGTGACACCTGTAGTACCAGCACTCTGAGACCAAGGCAAGAAGATCACAAGTTCAAGCCCATCCCAGGCAATTTAGCAACCTTTTGAGACCTGTTTCAAAAATAAAATGTATAAACTAGGCATGGTGGTGAATGGCTATAACCCCAGCCTTTGGGAGGCTGAGGCTTTGTTGCAGGTTTGAGGCCAGCCTTGACAACAAAAACTGAAGGGTATGTGGATTATTTTATGATACAGCCTTTTTAAAAATATATATTGAGAAAGCCTACAGAATGAGAAAAAACATTTGGCAGCTATTCCTCATAGGACTTATATCTAGAATATATGAAGAATAACCAAAAAAATTAGAATATATAAAGAACAAAAAAATACAAAAACAAATGAAAGACTCAATCAAAAAATAGGCACACAGGGCCAGGGATTTAGCTCAGTGGTTCTGGCGCCTGCCTAGCAAACGTAAGGCCCAGCGTTTGATCCCCAGTAACCACATACCACAGTGCTGGGTGTGGTGGCTCACACCTGTAATCCCAGCACCAAGGAGGCAGAGGCAGGAAGATTGCTGAGTTCAAGGCAGAGCTCAGGACCAGCCTAATCTACAAAACAAGACCCTGTCTCAAAAAAAAAACTAAAAAAAAAAATGGCACATGAAATGAATAGACTCTTCAACAGAAGAAGAAATATAAAAATAGGTAAATACATGGTCAGTGTCACTGTCCATACAGGCATGTAAATTGAAATAATATCTGCCTCAGAAAGATGGCCATCATGAAGAAATCAGACAATAACAAATGCTGGGAAGACCACAGGGGAAAAGGAAGCCTACTTCCTTGTTGGTGGGAGTGTAGACAAGTACCACCACTGTGGAAATCAGTATAGGTATGTTCCTGAAACAGTTAATGACATTATATTATAGTGACACATGCACAAACGTTTATAGCAAGACAGTTCACAATAGCTAAATCTTAGAAATAGCCTGTGTGTCCATCATCAGTGAATGGATTTTTTAAAAAAATGCAGTATTTACACACAGTGAAGTACCATAAAGATTAAACCAGTCATTGGTAGAGAAATGGATGTGTCTTGAGTATAATGTTCAGGGAAGTAAATCAGGGAAGCAAGCTTAAATATCACATAGTTTTCTTTAAATGAGAAACCCAAAGTACACATAAGTTAAAGAGGAAAATAAAACACAGGTAATAGCAAGTGGAGGAACAGATCTTTCTCAAATGGAGAGGAGATCAGGGGATAGAGGGAACGAAGGGAAAGGGGAGGAGAAAAGGAGCTGCAGTGTGTTATATACATGAACCAACTCCATATGAGCACTGTAAACATTATGTTCTGCAAACATGTACTAATTTTTATTTTTTAATGTACTGAGAAGAAAGCAAGAAAGGTAATTGAGTTATGCCCAGGTGTGGTGAGGCATGCCTGTAACTCTAGCACTTGGGAGGCCGAGGCAAGAAGATTGCCAGAAGTTTGAGACCTGCCTGAGCTACATTGTGTGTTCAAAGTCATCCTGAAGTGCATAGAAAGACCCTGTCTCAAAAACAAAAAAGAAGAAGAAAAGAAATTGAGTTATCCACGTTTAGATGTTGTTTAGGTTCAGAAAGTTCCACAGATTGGGAGAGTAGGACATGTAAGGAAGAATTAGGCACTGGAGTGCGTAAGTGATTCACATGTATGACTTTACAAAAGACATGTGACCCAGATGGAAAATGAGCAGTGGATTTTACCAGCAAGTCACAGAAGGTGAAGCCTAGAAAGTCAACAAATAGCAGTGGCTCACTGCCATTGGCCATAGGAACTATAAGTTAAAGCAGTGGTAAAAATAAGGAAAGAGGAAACTTGTGCAGTTTGCTTGTAAGACTTTCATTCAGGCAAAACCGACCAGAAGAAACTACTTTGTAGGTTCTAGTAAAGTTTTAAATTCATATACCCTAGGTCAGCAGTTAGAAACACAAAGTTGCAGTGTCACCTGTTATTTTTACTGCTTCATTTTGCTTCTAATGCTGCTTTTACCCAAAAGCCTGTTGTTTCTTTCAGAATCGTGTTTGCTGACTTCTTTATAATGAATCTAATCCTCTGGGGAGAAGGATCATCAGCAGCTATTCCATTCGGCACACTGGTTGCCATACTGGCCCTTTGGTTCTGCATATCTGTGCCTTTGACATTTATTGGTGCATACTTCGGTTTTAAGAAGAATGTAAGTTTGCAGATACGAACTTCTTCAGTTGAATTTCAGCTGTAGAAATTAGCATTGCTAATATCTAGCAGATATGAACTTGTCTTAGAGTATCTGAACTTCATAGAAAATCTTTAAAATACTAATATTAAGCTAAAAATAGTGAAAGGCATAATTTCAGCATTTTGTTGGGGCTGAGGCAAGAGAAATGCAAGTTTGAGCCCAGCCTAGGCAACTTAGCAAGACCTTATCCACAAATGAAAAAAGGGCTGAGGGTATAAATTGGTGCAAAAGCCCTGAGTTCAGACCCTAGTACTGTTAAAAGGAAACAAAAAACCCCACTAATATTAGGACTGGGATAGAGAGATGTTGCATGTATATACTTAGATTTCAGTTTTTTCAAGTAAATGGAAACTAATATAGAGTAATTAGAAAAGAATGCTGATATAACTACAAACTAATGAAAATAGAAAACTCTTGTGTGGTGGCACACGCCTGTAATTCCAGCACTTGGGAGGGTGAGACAAGAGGATTGCTGCCAGCCTGGGCTATGTAATGGGTTTAAAGTCACCCTGACCTACTTAGGGAGACCCTGTGAGACAGTCAGACAGCCAGTAGGTGAATGGTTAGGTAAATAAATAAATGAAAACTGAATTTTTGATACTATGTACCTTATTAGCTCTTTTACCCTAAAAATATGTGTATTTTTCTTAAGTAGAAGTTCACTAGTGCACAATATTTAACTATGGAAACAAATGTCACAGTTCAGGAAGTGAATCTGTAAGGAAAGTGACCACAAAGTAAGAGGTAACACTTTCTTTTGATGCATGGCATTGAAATAAATTGTTCATGCTTACTTCCCAAAATTTGATTTTTAAGGAAGACTATATTTAAGGTTCAATCTTTCTTTTTTTCTCCATCCTTCTCTCTGTAGTTTTTCATTCTTTTATTTATTTTTTTTTTTTTTTGAAAAAAGGTCTCACTTTATGGTTCTGGCTGACCTCAAACTCATTATGTAGCCCAAGCTAGCCTCAAACTCACAACAGTCCTCCTGTCTCTGCCTCCTGAGTGCTGGGTTTACAGGTGTGAGCCACCATGCCCAGCACTGTGGTATGTGGTTACCGGGGCCAATCTCAGGACCTTCCCCTTGCCAGGCAGATGCTGGAACCACTGAGCTAAATCCCCAGCCCAAGTCTGCTCAGGTTAGAAAGAATTTTATTGCATCGATATCTTTCTCTTATTGCCTTCATCCTCCTCCAAAACATCAAATCCACAAAGTTTAAAAAAGTAACATGATGGAGACGGAGATCAGCTGAGTGGTAGAGTGCCTGGCTTTGGGGGGACCTGGGCTCCAGCTCTCGGCCCAGGGAAAGTGAGGTGTGGTGGTGCATTTGTGAGCATGTCCCTGCCGAGGCTGTCACGGTTTCACGCCTCTGAGCGCCTGACATGCCTGGCCACTCAAAGATTTTTCAGTTCTCTGGCAATAATTGAAATAATTATTTAAAATGTATGTGTGATAAATAGTAAACCAACAGAGTTAGAACCTTAAGAATTATATAGATTATGTAAAAATTTGAAAATTATGCTGTTTAAAAGTGTCTTACATTGAAGGATAGTGTCTGCCTGAACACATGTATATTTACATATAAAACAATCTGCTCTGGAAGTATGATCTCCATGAGAGCAGCAGATTTTAAATTTTAGCTAATCATCACAAAAACTGTGGAGGGGCATTTTGAGCTTTTTTTATGTCTATATCTCCCTTTCTCTCCATGGAGGTATGTTTTGGTACTTTAGATTTCAAGTATTTTTATGCTACCCACCTAACGTGTCCTAGAAGGAGAATAACAGAGATCATCAGTACCTTATGGTCATAAAGCTTCATATAACCTTTCATTGCCTTTTTCATGTTCTTGATTCTTACTAAAATTGAGCAATTTAATAAAGATGTCATTGCCCACCTCTAGATTTTAAAAATGTTGAAAATCTTTCAGAACATCTGATTTCTTACAGTAAGTATGTAGTTAAAATGACAAACTCAGCTCTACCTTTTTATTAACTATTATCTTCCAAGTCGTATATTCTCTCCTGTATATTTCTTACTTTGTCAAAAGCTTTAGTCACTGGCTACCTGCTGAAAACAATGTTGACTCATTCCAGTAGACAGCCTGGGTACTGCAGCTGATAGTGTCTGGTTCATTGCTTCTAAATACAAATCTCAGTTTGATGGCTTAAGTACATTTTCGTTGCCATTAGTGTCAGCATGGAAGCTGAGAAAAGCAGGCCAATAATCTTGTACTAAGAAAAATTTTGAAAATAGATATGTAATTATGAATCCTTTCTTCCCTCTTTTCTTGAAGGCCATTGAACACCCAGTTCGAACCAATCAGATTCCACGTCAGATTCCTGAACAGTCTTTCTACACAAAGCCTTTGCCTGGTATTATCATGGGAGGGATCTTGCCCTTTGGCTGCATCTTTATACAGCTCTTCTTCATTCTGAATAGCATTTGGTAAGCTAAGGTTGAAATCTTACTCTTGTAATGTGATTGTTATACATTATATGTAATATTTGTGGGAGGTTGCTTTTCATTTTAGTCTGTGGATTACTGTGCATATCTTCTAAGTGTAGCTAAATGTAAGCAATTCTGTAACGTATAAAAATTGTTACAGCCAAAGGTTAACTTATCTGTCCTATAAAATAAAGAATAATACTGATAACAGCTAATATTAACTGAAAGCTAATTCTTTCTATTTAATTTTTATTACTTTTCAGAATTCTAACAGATAGGCATTATCTCATTTTAGAGAGGTGAAAATGAGATTTCAGAGGTTGAGTAATTATGCCCCACACTTGCCGTGTGACAGAAAGTTAACCGCGGAGTCTCTAATCCCGTAAATCTGTGTGCTCCTGAGACCCTCTGAGGGGTCAGCGCTCGGGCTGGTGTACATGGCGCTGGCGTCCTTTGTGGCCCAGCATGCCTCCATTCTCTCATTTCATGTTCCCACGGAGAACTTGGAGTGGTAATTCTGAGCCACTCTGTTACAAGTACATGCATGACAAAGAAGTATGTTGTGTCACATTTGATGGTGACCACTGTTACAGACAATACCAAGATTTTAAAGTAGCATAAAATTAGAACTACATTTGAGCTTTTTTACTGATTAGAGAATCTTCTCAATTTAAGTGATTTTCCAAATTCAACTGATTTTTATTATGTTTGATTAGAAACTATATATATCTTCCAATTTTGTCTCTGCCTTTCTAGTAAGTTATTATCAAATATGTCAGACTCGACCCTCCCTAGTGGTCCAGTGGTTAGGATTCAGCAGTCTCAAATATGTCTGACTCCCCAATAGACAAGTAGACTAACTATACTGGACTGGAAAGGGGTTTTGAGTTCTACCTGATCAAAAGGTGAAGCCCAATGACATGGCCATATTCTTCTTCCCAAACTTTCCAACCCATTTCACTATCTAAACGTATGGAAATTGGACTTTGTTGGTTGGTGGGAGGAAAAAGCAACTTTTTCTCAGTTCAAGAATGATGAAGAAACTGTCATGTAGTATGTCAGAGAGAAAATATTTGTTTCATCTTGATGTGTTTGATTATAGGTCACACCAGATGTATTATATGTTTGGATTCCTGTTTCTGGTGTTTATCATTTTGGTTATTACATGTTCTGAAGCAACTATACTTCTTTGTTATTTCCATTTGTGTGCAGAGGTATGTATTAATTCACTTGTGTTAATTCATAGACCGTATTTATGACTTTGGCATATGGCAACTTGACTAATATTGAGATAACTTCTTTAGATGTATCTTTATGCTAGAAATTGGCCTGTATTCCTAAATCAAATGTGAACATCTAGAATTGAGTGAAGTCGAGTTCAGTATATTTTTTCAGAGTTTATTGTTAGTGATTTTTTTTTTTTTTTTTTGAGATAGGATCTCACTACATAATTCATCTTGCCCTTGAACTCACTGAGTAATTCAGCCTGGCCTCAAATTTGCAACAATCCTCCTGTGTTAGCCTCCCAAGTAGTGGGATTATAAACATGTCCCACCATGCTAAGCTTTTGCTGTTAGAGATTTTAGAATTCTAATTTCCTGAGAGTAACATGCTCTGCTAAATTTTCACTTGTTATTTTAAACTATCTACTTAAAATTGATATTCTGGTCTGAAGATGTAGCCCAGTGGTGGAGTGCTTGCCTAGTGTATGAGATTCTAGGTCCAAAACTCTAGTACTGAAAGAAAAAAAAAAGAACAAAATTTAAAAAGCTTCTTGTTTATGGGTATTTCTAGATTCTGAAAATTTAGTAAAAGTTATTTAGTAGGGCCAGGGATTTAGCTCCATGGTTCTGGCATCTGCCTGGCAGGCACAAGGACCGAGTTCAATCCCTGGTAACCACATACCACAATGCCGGGCATGGTGGCTCACACTTTGTAATCCCAGCCCTCAGGAGGCAGAGGCAGGAGGATTACTGAGTTCAAGGCTTGCCTAGACTACATAGCTCAGGGCCAGCCTAAACTACAAAAGCGAGACCCTGTCTCTAAAAAAAATTATTTATGTATTCTACATGTAGACCTTTATCAAATACATGATTTATAAACAATTTTTCCCATTCAGTAGGTTGTGTTTTTTGGGGGGTTTTTTGTGGCCTTTAACAAGTGTTTAATTTTGATAATGTCTCATATTATTTTTCCTTCCTTTGCCCATGCTTTTGAAGTCATATCTAAGAAATTATTGCCTACCCCTTTATTTTCTTCTATATTTTATATAGAAGAAATGTATATATTTAGGGCATGGATTCATTTTGAATTAATTGTTGTATATGGTTTGAGCTAGGGGTCCAGCTCATTCCTTTGTATGTGTATATCCAGTTGTTGAGCACCATGTGTTAAAGAAACTGTTCTTCCCTGTTCAGCTGTAGATGTGTAGGTTTACTTCTGAATTCTCAGCTCTAGTCTAGTCTAGTCATCTGGGTGCCCCCACCAGCAGCACTTTTGATGAACAGAGCTTTTGTGGTAAGCTTGAAATGCAGTTAGATGATGTCTTCCAGCTTTGTTCTTTTTCAAAATTATTTTGGCCATTTAGGGACCCTTGCAATTCCGTATGAAATTTGAGGATCAGCATTTCTGTTTCTGGGAATGTTTGATAGGGAAATTTGAGAAGTTTACTAGGGATCACATTGACTCCTTAGCTCACTTTGGAGACACTGTCATCTTGACAATGTTAGGTCTTCTTAATTTCTTTCCTCAGTGTTCTATAGATTTCAGCATGTAAGTCTTAAACTTAGCTCTTTGATTAAATTAATCCCTTCATATTTTTATGTCTTCTTTGAGTTATTCATGGCTGATATATAAACACAAGGATGCTGGGAGTATATGGCTCAGTGGTAAAGGCTGTCCATCTAGTGTGTGTGAGGCCCTGGGTTCAGTCCCCAGCACCACAAAAAATAAAATAAATAATAATAATTTTTAAAAACCTTGGTTTTTTTTTTTCCTTCTTCCTTCTTGCTCACCCTTCTTCTTTTCCTCTCTCCTTCTCTTCTTCCTTTTTTCTTTCACGGGGATTTGAGCCCAGAAACACTGCCACTGAGCAACAACCCTTTTTATTTTGAGACACTCATTACTGAATTCCCAGGCTGGCCTCGAGCTTGTAAGCCTCAACCTCCACAGTAGGTGAGATTCCAGACATGTGCCACAACTCTGAGCACTGCTGAATTCATTTATTAGATAGACAGTATTTTTGTTTTGTTTTTTTTCCTTTGGAGTGTAGGCTCTTTAGGATTTTCCAATCTTGGTTTGCTTTTTTAAAATATTGTTTTTCACATACTCCAAATGGTCAGGAAAAGATCTTGAAATATTTTCTTTTAAAAATTAAAAATGTAAATGAGTTCTAGAATTGTATGTTATATATTGTGAAATAGAAAATACTCAAAGTGAAATAGGGTGAAGGGGGAAAAATAATGAGATTATAACAAAAAAAGAAAGGAAACAAATTTTATGTATATGGGGGATGGTAGTGTGTGTAGGATTATGGGAAAAAATGAGAATTAAGTTGTGTCTTATACTGGTACAAATCCCCATTGTGGAGTGCAATCATGATGTGTATATGTAATGTACCAATAAAGATTTCAATTTAAAAAAAAAAATTCCTGCTTGGCTGGGGATTTAGCTCAGTGGTTCCGGCGCCTGTCTTGCAAGTGCAAGGACCTGGGTTTGATTCCGCCCAGCAGCAATCAGTACCACATACCATAGTGCCAGGCATGGTGTGGCTCATGCCTGTAATCCCAGCACTCGGGAGGCAGAGGCAGGAGGATTGCTGTGATGTGAGTTTGAGGCTGAGCTCAGGGCCAGCCTGAGCTACAAAGCAAGACCCTGTCTCAAAAAACCAAAAAAAAAAAAAAAAAAAAGTCCTGCTAACCCCAAAGCACTTTATGTAAAAGCAAGAGGAGCTGCTTTAATCACCTAACTTATCTAAATATAGTAATAACTGAAGATGTACTTGAACCAGGCCTTAATGGAATAACCTTCCTGATACACAGTTGGCTAGACTTTAATATAATTCATACTAATTTTGAACTATGTATGCTTTTGAACTATGATTGCTTTTCCTTGGCAATCACAAAATTTTAATTATAGCCAAATGCTGTATTGCTCATACACTATTTAATATTTTGCCCCACATTTGTGGCTGTTTTTTAAGTAGCTCCACAACAGGTAGGAGATGTTTCTTTACACCTTTAGTGAGGCTAGAAGGGCACCAAACTTACTAGAGGCCGGGGGTTGGAACTGATGGCAAAGGTCAGGTTGGAGGTTTCACTGAAGTGTCGCCTCTGTAGCCGCATGGACCTAACCGTTGGGAAGCGTTTCTTGCCGCTGAGTCATTCTCTTCTCTCCCTAGGATTACCATTGGCAGTGGCGTTCGTTCCTCACCAGTGGCTTCACTGCAGTGTATTTCTTAATATATGCAATACATTACTTCTTCTCAAAGCTGCAGATCACAGGGACAGCAAGTACAATTCTGTACTTCGGCTACACCATGATAATGGTTTTGATCTTCTTTCTTTTTACAGGTAAGATTGTTTTTAGCTAAAAGTTTTTACACAACTTTATCAGTATTTCCCCTTTACAAAGCCCATTCCAGGCTTCTTTTACTTAGTGCGCCTGTGGTTGGCCCTCAGCACTCACTGAGCATCTCGGTTTGGTGCTTCCATCTGTGTGGTGCAGCTCTGTAAAGGTGATAAAGAGGGGAAAGTGGAAGTCACAGGAGCATGCAAAGCAGAGTCCCCAGGGCTGGAATCCAGGGCAGCTGGCCTCTCCCCTCCCTGCTACCTGCTGGCAGTGCCTGCTGTGTGCCCTCTTTAGGATGAGCTGTCAGAGGGCAGTTGCTGCCTAGGCTTAATGTAGGGAGACACCAAGGAAAGGAAGGTGAAGCCAAGAAGGCAGCATCGAGAAGAGCTGTGATGGTGCAGTCCTTGTTCTGGAAGGTGGAACTGGAGATCTTAGCCCCACTCTGAACCTAAGCGCCAGAAGCTGTGTGTATTAAACAGAATTTTGGAGCCACATCAGATTAGATGGATAAAGGTGTTTGGTCTCTCAGCACCCGGTGTGTTCGTTCTTGGTTAACAGTTGTACAGTAAGTGATTAAACTAATAAAAGGAAATTATGAGTTGCAAAAAAATAATATTACACAAAATGTACATCTAGAACTGTACCTGGGATTAGCATGCATTTTGTATAAAGAACAAAGGAACCAGAAAGAAAATAAAATTCTTTGTATTAGAATTGCTTCACTCTTATTTCTGCATTAAAGCTGAGAGTGTGAGGTAGTGTGAGGCGGTCTTGCAGCAGTCTCAGTGTGGCAGGCCCTGGGTACTTGGGTCAGCTCTGTACCCAGGTCCTTAGTGAGCCAGCCGGGGGAGGGTGGGCTGCACATCTTAGGGTGTGCACTCAGGGTAGAACACAGGCATAAATGTCCACAAGTGAGCTCTAAGACAGGACAGCGGAGGCTTCCAAACCAAGGAGTTGCTGTCTTTATATGGCTGTATCTGAGTGCCTATAAAGGCACCTATAAAAATAATAGCCTTTATGGTGTCATATTTTCATTTATTAATCTGATTTTATAATCTGAATTCTGGAGCCACATAGAATCAGGGAGTGAGGATAGTAACTTCTCTCTTACTTTATTTTGTAGAAGGGATTTTGTTAGAGAATAGGGTGCCAGGCCTGGTGACACACATCTGTAATCCCGTTACTCGGGAGGCTGAGGCAGAATGATTGCCCCAAATTTGAGGGTGACTTGGGATATGTAGTTAAGTTCAAAGAGCAGCTGAACTACAGAGCAAGATCTTGTCTCAAAACTCACCAAAAGCAAAGAAGGGGATGCAGCAAAGAAAGGCCCTGCAGTTTTCTAAGGTAGGCTGTGTCTGTATTTACTTGAGAACTCCAGGCTGACACCATTTGATCTCACAAAACAAAATCCATTTACAAATGCAATTTATTATTCTGTAGTGTAAGGAAAGATGTTACATTCAGTATTACATTGTGTTCTGTGGGTTTACCAGGATGGTAGTAATAAAATGTTTTTCTCAGTAAGAAAGAGGGAGAGGAGGAAAAAGACAGAATTAGGCTAATCTGGCCCACTCTTAACTGTTCTGTGTTGTACAGAAGGAAAATAAAATACTCCCCTGTTTAAAAGCATATAATTTCCTCATCCTAAAATACATTCTCCTCCCATTCTAATTCCTGCCAACCACAAGATTATTTCACCTTTGGTTTTGTAAGATAAACCCAGCCTCTCAAGCCTCTGTGCCCCTGTGACACTCCAGAAGGTACTGTGTGTCCTCTGTGTGCACCAGGCCGAGCACCAGCAGGCTCATGTGGCCGCGGTCAGTTCACAGCAGCAGAGGTCTCAGTTTAGGAAATCTCTGTTACTGCTCTTCTGCGTTTTGCCTTTAAGACAGTGTTGAAAGCAGTTGGGACTTAAAATATAAACCTCCTAAGGGGTAGGAGGCATATGTGTCTGCAGCAGTAGGAATCTGCTTTTGCACACGAGTTTCCCAGGTTAACTTTGGATGAAATGGTATGTCGTGGTTTATTTTTGAATTATTTAGGTAGTTTTGTATATTCTTTTACACAATAGAGTCTCAGAATTTAAAACTGTACTCTGCTTGAAATCAGAAAGGACCACACTCCTTGAGATAGTCACTTAGCTGCTTTCAGCTTCATTTTTGTCACATTGAAGTGTCCCCAACTAACATTCAGATTGTTTATTTCTAGTTTGATGAAGATCCCTGAAAATAAGGCATATATATTTTTTTGCATGAGTTACCTCATTCACTCTGCATAACAGTATAGAGATGGCTAGGGACCAGTATATTTCTAGCAAGATGGAGAAGCATGATTGGAGAGGTCGGTCAGCTGCTCTGGTCCTAGGTCCCTGTCACTTTTATCTGGCGAAGTTTTCCTGCTGTATCATGTCTTAACGGTTTGCAAAAACTTAGCTTTTGCATTGTTCTATTTTAGTATAATTCTTTAAAAACTTCTAATAACTTGATAATTTCTAATAACTCTACCTGGGAAATATCCCTTATGTAATTATTTATTCTGTGACTCTGAGTAATTAGAAGTTTATTTATATCACACCCTGAAAAAAATTTAGTAGCAATTCTATTCTGTGATAAAATACTCTTAAATAGGAATAAATTTGGGATACTTTTCATTTTTTAACTTAGTCTTTATATGTAGTATGGAATGATTGTTACAGAAAGCTTAGGTAATCATACAGATCATACAGTATAAAAATTGTATCTTTTTGTAAGAGATTTGATTTGAAATAGTTTTATATTTTTCAGAAAACTATAAATCTGGTATTTTCCTGGCCATTAGTAGCTTAGGTTTGGGGACTTTTTTTTTTTAAAGGAACCAGTCATTTAAAGCATGCATGTTGGTATAAATTATAAACTTTATTTGAAAATGTTTTTTTTGTTGTTTTTTCTTTTCTAGGAACTATTGGCTTCTTTGCATGCTTTTGGTTTGTTACCAAAATATACAGTGTGGTAAAGGTTGACTGAAGAAGCCCCGTGTGTCCAGTAAAAACAGAAATAAAATTCTTCATCAACAAAGACCTGTTTTTGTGACTACCTTGGGTTTTATCAGACTTACTGGCCTAGTAATCCTACAGAAACAACGTACTTCTATATACACCACCTCTTCCCACACACTTGTCCCGCAAAATGTGTTTTCAACACTAAAGCATTTGTATTGTGATTTGATTTTAAGTATATATTCAGTTGTTCTCAATGAAGAGCAAATTTAATAAATATTATGTGCATTTGTAAATATAATAGCTATAAAGTTTTCAATACTTTTAATGGCAGAATAGAGAAGGCCATAATACTGGTGAAATGCAGGAGAGTTAATTGTAAATAGGATTTTCTAGGCTCGGTAGGTGGAAAGAATTATTTTTCTTTGAAGGAAATAACTTTTTATCATGGTAATTTTGAAGGATGATTCCTATGATGTGTTCATTGGGGAGAATGTAACTTTTAAAAATCTTGTATTGGTTGTAACTGTTCATACTTTCTTTTCTGTGTTGACTTCATTATTCCCATGGTATTGGCCTTTTAAACTATGTGCCTCTGAGTCTTTCAATTTATAAATTTGTTATCTTAATAAATATTGTAAAAACATCTTCATTGCATCCTTACCTGTTATATATTTAAGTTTATGTAAATATATATCTGTTGATAAGGGTGTTTTAAGCTGATTTGTAGTATTTTGTCAGCTTTATCAAATTTTGTTCATGTATATCACTCTTGAGTTTTGATCTAAATGAAGTGAGATCTAAATTTTACTCTGCTGTGATTTAAATCTTTTGCGTTTTGTGTCAAGCCCAGAAGTTTCATTCTGAGGCAGTCATGTAGGTCTGGTCAGGTGAATGAGGTAAGTAGTACTTGCTGTGGGCCTTACTTGTTGTACTTAATGATTTTATATTTTTGAGTTGTTTTTCAAAATACAATATTTTTTATTTTTTAAAAATTGAGTTTTATGATCTATACATTAATAGTGACTAGCAAATCTACATCTTTATGATTATATTGTTTTAATTTGGATTTCATAATTATTTTTCATAAAGCTAAAGTCACTACTGCTTTTTCATATTCATCTGAAAATCTATGAGAAATATAGATATTGGAAATGATTTCAGAGCTGTTAGTGTGCTTATCTCTGTGAATATTTGTTTTAAAGGGCTCGCCACTTAGGAAAACAAATCAGATGTTGCCATTAAACTTAGAACTACAATTTCTAGCTGTTGTATAATGATTTTATTGAATTAGTATTGGATAACTTTCTGTCACCATCTTTAAAAACAACAAAATAGGGCCAGGGATTTAGCTGAAGTGGTACCACACCTAGTTAGGAAACACAAAGGCCTAAGTTTGATCCCCAGTACCACAAAAAAAAAATTTTTTTTTTTGGCTTGTTGGTGTTGGAGCTCCAGTTATTTTGTGTGATATAGAAGTGTTAAAATTCCTTGTAAAATCTTTTTGTATCCTTTGCAGTGTAAAGGTAGCATTGAAATAGACTGGTTGGCTAAAGATTTTACTTCAAAAAAACAAAACTGTTGATTCAGATACCAGGTTAGTTTTGTTGATCAAAGTTAAGTTACTTTAATTTTTCTTTTAGTGAACAATGAATGATTTAAAAGCTTTATTTTGGTCTTGAAATATTTGTATAGACTTTACCAGTTGAGTATCTTAATATGAAAATCAGAAATCCAAAGCTTTCTGAGCATCATGTCATGGCTCAGAGGTTTTGAATTTCTGTGTAGCTCAGTGGTAGAGTGCTCACTTAGTGTGCCCAGCACTCTAGGTTTGATCCTGAGGCCAAAAACAAATTAAAAAAAAAAAAATTCAGAGCATTTGAGAACCTATTGACCTTCCTTAATTATAGCCGAGAGCAGACCTGATCATGTTGTGTTGTGAGTTGTGCGTGTTTGAGAACCCCAGGGGAGTCTTTCCCATGAGTCCTCAAAGCTGAAAGCTGGGAGCACGTGCAAGGAAGACGTAGAAAAGAGGGGGCCTACAGAGGTGTGTAGATTGTTTCTTTTGTCTCCTGGGTCATTTCTAGAGATACTGACATAATGCAGGACTATCCTGAACACTGTTTAAAGAAAGTGGCACTTTGTGTGTAGCTGCCCTATTGCCCAGCATATCAAGAAAGTTGCCCAGGCTTCCCAGTAGCACTGTGGCTGCCAAGAGTCTCAATCTCTCAGTCTAGCTGTGCTCTTGTCCTGTTTTGACAACCTCCTCACCTACCTTCTTGCTGGCTTTCTTTTTCTCCAGAATGGCTCCTCTTTCTCCTTCAGTTTTCTTTTCTTTCTTTGTGCTCAGACTCTGTCTTTACTAAATATGTCGAACTTTCTTCTATTTTTTTTTTTTAAGACAAGGTCTCACTGTGTGGTTCAGGCTGGCTTTTACCTCACTATCTACCCAAGGGTGTCTTTGAACTTGCAGTGATCCTCCTGCCTCAGCCTCCTGATTTCTGGTATTATAGGTGTGTGCCACCATGCCTGGCTCCTGCTGCATTTTAAACAGCAAAGAAGGACCTTTACCTTTTCTTGCCCTCCCTGCCAACCCTCATGGGATTCTGCTAGATGTTCTGTTACTGAGGTTTCTGGTGACAACCAAAAACCCAGTCATTATTTCTCTACTTGGATTTCTTTAGGTCTTTGTTGACTTGACACCCAGTCTGTCCCGAAAACCTTATTCCTAAAACCATCTTTGTCAGTCTGAGCTCAGGTTGCCTGCATTAACATCCCAGAGAGATTGTCACCAGCATAGCCTGGCCCCACATACTCTGGAGAAATGCACTAAAATAAAAGATGCTGTGCTTGCCCAGGCCTAGCTCTCTATTCCACCCGTCACTGCCCTTTACTTCTCCTTGCTCTCTGTCCATTTCCACTCATTTATGGAACCACTGCCTCCCGTTTCAAACAGTAGTAACCTGCTCACCTAGGAACTTGAGTGGTCCTCAGAAACTTCAAGCTTGTTAGTACAGAAGTGAACTGCTCCATCCCAGGCTCCCCTTCAAGGAATTCTCCCCTCCTGGGGCGTGAGGTTACCTGGCACTCTCTTCAGTTGGTCACCAAGCTTTGTGACCTCCAGCTCTTGGCTTGTATGAGTTCCCCAGAGAACCTGCATCAGTAGGAAATCTGTAATTGCACAAGAGGCTTCATTGGCCCAGTGGGCCTGGAGGACGGAGGGAGGGCATATGGTGGTTGTCTGCATGCTGAAGAACTGAGGATCCAGCAGCGGCTCAGCCCAAGAGGAGACCTGAGGGACAAACAGGAAAAGGGTGCTTCCCAGGCCACAGTAGGGGCCTGGAAGCTCCATGGAGAGTTAAAGGTGTGAGTCTTCGATGGAGGCTGAAGAAGCTGGACCAGTGGCCAGAGGGAGCAGCTTCTGAACAGGCTGGAGAAGCTGAGCTCTCCAAACATGCGCAGACTTCCATCCTTTCCGTTTTTATTCAGTCTGGGCTACAGGCCAATTGGCTGCAGCTGCTGGTAATGAGTAGGACTTGCACCCTCAGCCTGTCCATAGACACTCGCAGAAGTGTGCTGTCCTGGTCAGCTGTCTCAGTTCTGGCAGAGGACACGACCCATGTCAACCTGACCACCAGACACACCTTAAGCCGTACATCATCTCCAAATACAATAGCAAGTTTCTGATTAAACCTAATATGATGCACCTCTTCTGTATGCAGACGAAAATCCTAATTCCCTCCCCAGAACAGAAGGCAGTTATTTCTTTGGGTGATGCTTGCTTCTTTCCTTTTCCTCTGTGACTTTTGTAAAACTGGAGTAATACAGAGAAGATTAACACAGCTCCTGCACAAGGATGACATGAAAATTGGTGAAGTGTTCCATATGATTTTAAATAATGGCACGCTTTGTAATGGCTAAATCTTCAAAATGGTCCAAATGCCCATCAACTGGTGATTGAATAGAGAAGATGTGGGGTTTTTAAAAAATAAATTAGAGTCCTCAGCCATAAAGAAAAAGGCATTTATAGCTAAATGGATGTACATTGAGGCCATATTCCTAAGTGAAATAAATAGGACACATGTAAATGCTGAGTTAAAAATACATATTGTGAAATACGAAGAAAATGTTCAAAGGGGAAGGTGAGCTGGAGGAGGGGAAAATGAAAAGGAAAAAATGGAAACTAAGTTCATGTGTACAGAGAGGGGTGGAGGGGTAGAAGGGATGGAAAAAAATAACCAAAATATATCACGTAGAGGTACAAACTCCCAATAATGAATGTGATCATCGTGTATACCTAAAATGTACCAATAAGCAAATTTTTTGAAAGATTATAATTAAATTTAACATTACTTAAGTACCAATATTAATGTTATGCTATGAAGAAAATCTGAGATGCATATATATTTTGACAATGAGAAGTGATCATGATGGTTACAATCTGCATTTTTATCACTGGTCGTGTGTTGTAACTATCTTCCGCTCATCCTTCATTCCCTGGGCCTTCAGCAAGCACCTTGATGCAGAGCAGAAAACTGAGGTAAGGAAGGTGCCCCCCCACCCCCGCCGAGTTATGGGTGGCTGCAGCCATTAGGCTTTTATCTGGCAAGGTGGCCCATACTTTCATTCCGGAAGGTTCTGGGCCATTTGTCATCCTACCTGGGTTGGGTTGTGGTTTTCTGTTGAGCTAAGAGCAGCACAGTAATATTAGAGGTTCCAAAGCATGAGTCCCTAACCTTTGCCACCAGGGATTTGTTCATGGAAGACAATTTTTCATGGACCAGGAAGGGGGAGAATAATTTGGGGATGAGTCAAGCCTGTTATATTCATTGTACACTTTCTCTTTACTTTATTTTTAATTAATTTTTAATTGATTTTATTGGTTCATTTTATGCGTACATTGTGTTCATATTCATTCAACATTGAGGCTTTTTTTGTGTAGTTTAGGTTGGCCTTTAAATTACTGCAATCCTCCCTTAGCCTTCTGGGTGCTGGGATTACAAGCCTCAATCCCTGTCTTTTTATTTCTCAATTACCATTAGTTTATAATATAAAATGAAGTAATTATACAACTTACCGTAATGCAGAATTAGTGTGAGTCCTGAGTTTATTTTCCTGCAACTACATACAGCAGACTTGGAGAGCATTCATCACCTGTTTCAATGAACCTATAATTTAAGTAGAATTCTGTTCTTTAGTTTTTTGAGAGAGGGTCTTGCTCTGTAGTTCAGGCTGGTCCTGAACTCAGCTTTGAAGTCAGCAATCCTCCTGCCTCTGCCTCATGAGTGCTGGGATTACATGTGTGAGCCACCACGCCCAGCACTGTGGAATGTGGTACTGATTGCTGGTGAGTGTGAGTCACCATGCCCCAGCATTGTACGTGGCTACCAGAGGTCAAACCTGGGACCTCGCACTTGCAAGGCAGGTGCCGGAAACACTGAGCTAAATCCCCAGCCTATAAGTAGAACTCTGGATCTTTTCTAAGATTTTTTAAGTTTTTTGAGACAGGGTCTCAGTTTGTAGTTCAGGCTGGCCCTGAACTCACTCTGTAGCCCATGTCAGCTTTGCACTCACAGCAGTCTTCCTGCCTCTGCCTCCCGAGTGCTGGGATTGCAGGCATGAGCCATCATACTTGGCATTGTGATGTGTGGGGCTCTAACTTGGGACCTTGTGCTTGCCAGGCAGATGCCAGAACCACTGAGCTAAATCCCTGACCCTTCATCTTTCCTTTTAAATGCAGCTTTCTTTTTGTTTTAGAGTGGGCTGCCTTACCATTGAGTCTTTTCCCCTTTCCAAAGCAATTGTCCAGTGATGTTTGTTTCTGAGTAAAATGATGTTACTCATTTTAACTGGGACTAGCTTGGGAGTTAGCAAAACTGACCGTGACAAGTGTGCAACATGGGAAAGAGATAGAATTCCGAGTTTGCAGTTGATTTATTATGGGCTGTGTACAATCAGACCTCTCTGCTAATGTTAACTTATATTTGCAGCTGCTCCCCAGCCCTAGCATCACTGCCTCAGCCCCACCTTGGATCATCAGGCATTAGATGATTGAAAGGAGCATGCCCTAGATCCCTTGCTTGAGCAAGTCACTGTAGGGTTCTCGCTCGTATGAGAATCCAGTGCCGCTGCTGATGTGACAGGAGGTGGAGCTCGGGCAGTGAAGGAAGCCATGGGGAGTGGCTGTAAACATGGAGGAAACTTCACCTTCGAACTTCCCACTTCCTGTAATGCAACCTGGTTTCTAACAGGCCACTAACTGGAAACTGGCCCAGACACTTCTTCTCAAGCAAAATTATTTATTTTCTCAATGCTGGTGGCCCAAAGTCCAAGATCCAGATGACAGTAGGTTTGGTTCTTCCTGAGGCCTCTCTTTTGCTTACTGGTGGCCACCTTCTTTATATGACCAAAGTAAGAGTGATTAGGACACAAGTAAGAGTGATTAGGACGCAAGTAAGAGTGATTAGGCCTACCCAGATTAACTAATTTGACCTTAGTTATCTCTTTAAAGTCCCTGTCTTCAAATAGAGTCACACTCAGAAGTTCTGGGAGTTAGGGCTCCAACCTATGAAATGAGGGGAGGAGTGGGACTCAGTTTAACTTGTGGTAATGTCCTTTCTTCTAGTGCCAGGTCAGCAGAGTGTGGGCATGCACATCTGCAGTCATCTCAGGTACTCCGGAGATGGGGGAGGTTGATGGAGCCCAAGAGTTCAGACCCAACCTGGGCAACATAGGCGACCCTATCTCAAAGTATAAATATAAACAACGAGGATAAATTTAATGAAACACCAAGAATAGAATGGGTTTTCTCTTTCAATTCCAGGATGATTTTCTCACATGTCAAAACTATCTGTTACACGAAACATCACTGGGGAATCATTCGGGGGTCTCAGCTGATCACTGACTCTTGCACCCTGCTGGTTTACAAGGCAACAGGGACAGCACCATGCTGGCCATCCCTTAGGAGAGAGGGACCCTGCAGAGGATTCAAGGCTTCTTCAGGGTTGGGTTTGTATTCCATCCCCAGATGATTGTTCTGTTGGAGAAGTCCTGCTTCTCACTTGATCACAGTTAATTCAGGAAAAAGAAAATGAACTTTGGCTGTAGGTTTGGAGAGGTCCGTTATGAAGATTTCTTGCTTCATACATTTCAACACAGTCATACATTAGGTGCCCTCTAACCCTGTGAAATTGTGAGGGAGCTCTTTGGGGACTGCGCCCTGTCTTTCTCACTTTAGTTGCCATGGTGCACACAGCAGGTAGCTGTGTCCTTTGTGAATTAAGAGATTTACGCTTCCAAATCTTCCTCCTTTGTCACTTCAGAATTTGCTCAGTGATGTCCTTTTCTCAGTCCCAACCTTTAGCTAATTTGATAATCTAGACAAAGCCAATAAATAGAGTGATTTTAGTTGTGTTACTTAACAATAGCCATTTTAAGTTTTAGGATAGGAAATCAGTGCTTCAGTTGAAAGAGTTGCCTTTAAAGCGTGACATTTTGGTAATGGGACAATTTAGAGGAAGTAGGTGGACGCAGCTCTTTCTGTACCTATCATACTGAGGACGCCACACAGCCAGAGCCCAGGTGGAAGCCAGGTGTTGCCGTCTGCTCACAAATGAGGAGCCAATTTGACTGGAAAATCACCAACCTTATATCTATGCAATCAATATCTTGTACTTTTCAGAAGCTTTTACATATACAGCTAAAATTAATAAGCCTATAAGTCACAAACATTTTAACAGTCATAAAGCATGATAGGTTTTAAAAGCTTATTATTGAATGATTAGTTTTAGAAGGCTTTGGCAAAGCCTGTGTTGAAATTTTACTGATTTTTAGTTTAGGTTTTTTTGTTTGTTTGTTTGTTTGTTTGTTTTTTGAAACAGGGTTTTGCTTTATAGTTCAGGCTGGCCCTAAACTCACTGTGTAGCCCAAACTAGCTTCGAACTCACAGCAATCCTCCTGCCTCTGCCTCCCCAGTGCTGAGATTACAGGTGTGAGCCACCACACCCAGCACTGTGGTATGTGGTACTGATTGCTGCTGGGCGTGAGTCTCCACACCCAGTATTGTATGTGGTTCCCCGCAATCGAACCCAGGTCCTTGCACTTGCAAGACAGGTGCCAGAACCACTGAGCTAAATCCCCGGCCCTAGCAACATATTCTTGTACTTCATTAATACATGCTTTTACTCCTATAGCCCAAATAGAGGGTGGCCATAAATTCCCTGTGTAGAAAATAATGCCTTTCTTCTGAAACTTTTTTTTTTTTTTTTTTGAGATAGGGTCCTGCTTTGTATGTAGTTCAGGTTGGCCCTAAGCTCATTATGTAGCCAGGCGAGCTTGGAACTCACAGCAATCCTCCTGCCTCTGTCTCCCGAGGGCTGGGATTACAGGCATGAGCCACCATGCCCAGCACCACAGAGATGAGAGATGGGAGATGGTATTTACATTGTGCAGAGTACGTTCAGCAGATGTAAACAGATTGTAGTTGACAGGGGTGAAATGTCATCTCTGAAGGATAAGAAACCTGTTAGCCACGCAGCAGGGTGGTACTGTGCTACTGATTACTGGTGGGCATGAGTTTCCACACCCAGGTTTGTTGTATATGGTTACTGGGGATCAAATTCAGGCCCTTGGGCTTGCAAGGCATGTGCCAGAACCACTGAGCTAAATCCCTGGCCCAGAGACATTTTTACTTAATAGAATTTGTTTCCTTCTACGGATTTGCCTTCTCCTTAACTGTGCCATTTAAAATCTAAACACTCCACATCACTGCTTCTACACATTCCTCTGTCTTTGAGAACTCAACCAAATGTCTTCAGCCTGCTCGTCTGACCTCCGTATTGGCAATGTTCCTATTTGATTTTCTTTCTTCCCTTTTGTCTCGGATCCAGTGTTTACTCGGCATTCTCCTTAGTAATGAGTTACTTACCTTTGCAAAGAAGAAAATGTGGAACCAGGCATGATGTCACAAGCCTGTCATCGAGCACTTGGGAGATTGAAGCTGGGCAATTGAGAGTGTGAGCTTGGCCCGGGCAACTTAGCAAGACCCTGTACCAAGTAAAAAAGGGCTGCGGGTGCACCTCAGTGAGAAGATCCTGAGTCCAACCCCAGTGCTGAGAAGGAAAGAAAAGGAATCGAGGAGAGAGGGGAGGGGAGGGGAAGGAGACAATGAATCTAAAAAGTCATTTCCTTTGAATATTTTTAGTAAAATCTAGTCTAGGCCACACGAGTGGCACTGACTATGCTAAGTTGCGCTGTAAGAGGTCCTAGGTCACTGTGCAAAGTGCAGTTCACTGGGGACTTAAGGACAGAAGCATGGTCTGGGGCCGGAAGAACTTACAGCCTGGACAGAGGGAGGGGTTCTGCAGGGTCAGGACAGAGGTAGGCTTCCTCAAGTCTGGGCATGTGGCTTTTAACATTAGAGGCATGATTGCTGTGCTGATGGCACCAGGTCAGCGTGAAGCTACACATCCCACTGCATTCATTGCATTTATTTGCTGTACCCTGGGAAAGCGGGTGACTGCACAGGTCAGTCGGCGTGGCCCCAAGGTCACCATGACAGCTGTGGCCCAAGATGGCTGCCAGCCATAATGGAACTGCAACCACACTATGCATAAAGTACGCAAGTGTTTATGGATTGAAATGAGGAATTTTGATGATAATTGATATTGATTTTTAAATATCTCAATTGTTTAAAATGACTTAAAGACACCATTTCAATATTTTGTTTCGTTCTCAGATTCCAGCATGTGCTATTTTGATTCCGTAAAATGGTGCATTTTTGTGTGCATCCAGCAACATTGTCTTGTGTACTTGTGCTATGTTCATTGACAGTTGTTAAAACAGATCAGCACTGGCAGAACTTGGCCCGCTCCACTCTACACTTAGTGTGAACTGTTACCCATGGAACCAGCCCAAACAGAAAGCTACAAAGAGGCTAATTGAAATCAGAATGCTGGGTCACTTCTCATTCAAACAAAACAGATGGCCCTTCTTACTGCACTTCTGTCCAACTTGGGGGATGATTAAAAGCATTTCTAACTCCCACACAGGCCTGCTTGCTCCTTAAGGAATTGCACATAGCTACTGAAATGCTGGGGTGGGGGAGGGAGGCTCTTTTGAACAGAAGAGCTAATTTCCTTGTATTTCAAAGGTTTAAGGAAAAGCATTTTAGCCAAGGGGGGTCGCATATGCCTGTCATCCTAGCACCTACATCTGGGAGGCTGAGGCAGGAAGATCAATAGTTCAGCCTGGAATATACAGTGGGTTCACAGCCAGCTTGAGCTACCTAGTGACACCCTGGCTCAAAAAACAAAACATTTTAAGGGCTGGGGCTGAGTGGTTCTTTGTAAGCTCAAGGGCCGGATTCGATATCCAGTAACCACACACAACAATGCTGGGCACGGTAACTCACGTCCACCAGCAATCCGTACCACATACCGCTCAGCCCATGGTGACAAAGCTGTAATAAAAGCCTCAGCAGACCCCACTAACCAGTGCAACGCTGCAGGCCACGCAAAGCCACCCAGAAATGCACCCTTCACCAGTGGTCACTGGAAAATACGAGGAAAGCTGCCCTTTGTCCAGCAGTGAAGTGCAGTCGCCAGTTTGTTGCAGGTTTGGAACAGGATCCCGCCCGCCACGTTCCCAGCTTCCTCCTGGCCTCAAAAGCTCATCAAAGTGATGCAGTTTATTTTTACCATAGATGTGAATATTTTTTTCCAGTGCTGGGGATCAATCCTAGATCCTTGAGGGCGCTAGGCAAGCACTCCAGCACTGAGATGGACTCCTAGCCCACCTTTTAAAAACATCCGAGGGCAGCATCTTTAAAGGTCTAACTGTGGAAGTAGAAGCATTTTGTTTTCTAGTAAAACAACAACAAAACCAGCCCAAGACTCAGTGGGGACAGGTGTGGAGTGTATTTCCACTCAGTGCCCTGGGAGTTGCTCCAACAGGAAGCGGCCCCCTCCCCTCACCTGGAAGCGGAAGCAGAAGTGGAAGCGTGGCTAGTTTGTAGCTCAGGAAGAGCTGCCCAGCCCAGGCTGTTGAGAGGAACTGCTGCTTTATACACCCGAGCGGAGGTGAGGAGGAACCAGGGGACCCCCAGCACAACGCTTTCAGACTCCAGGTCCCAGCAATTCCAAACACTCCCCGTCAGTGCCAGGGGTGTACAGTCCCTCCGAAGGTTCCTGAGGAGACAACAGGCCTCACACTGCACCGGGGAATTGCCCGCTTTCATTGGAAGAGGTAGCCAATTTTCAAAGCCCTGAGAAATCTGTAAAATCTACCTCAATCCTTTCTGATTTTCATTTATATTCAGATATTCAGTCTTTAGGTTCCGATAGTTCTGTGTGAAAAACACATGTGATATCCTGTCTGCAAGTAACAAAAATACAGGGGGTAAAGATGCGATTGCATGATAAGCTGCGATTGCATGATAAGCCACAGTTACTTCAGTCCTTGTAATATTGGAGTTAAGCAAACACAGTGTTTTGAGATTTACAATTTCTATATGAATTTTCCCAAATTTTTTCATGTTTAAACCTCAATACATTATGTGCATTTTAAAGAGTAGCATATTGTTCTTTGTTTTCCTCAAAATTATCATGTATGGGAAAGGGAGGGGTTGGTGGCGTGCCTCAGAGATGAATGTCACTCTTCTCCTCGTGCCCGGCATCTCAGAAGGAACTGAGATGACCTGTAGTTCATTCTGAGGAAATGAGTAGTTGATTGGTGGTGGAGATGGTTGGGTGTCCAATCATAGATAGGGACAGTGTACAAGAAAGTCGAAGATTGACCCAGCAGTTTTTACTGTGACACCTATTACTTGTCTGGCAGACAGAAAACACCTACCAAACATAGGAGAAGATGCGTAGATTGGCCTCAAGGGAGAGCAGTGAATCTGCCACCTGCTCTTTGAAAAAGCCAAGTGATTCTTTGTTGAAATGAAGCTCACAGTGTGGCTCTCAGTTTGCACCACTCACGTTCATGTCTGCTCTGGGCAGGACAGGAAGTCAAAGCCTTCATAGTCTGTGAACATCCGCAAAGAGTGAGAAGGGAATGATCCAGAGAAAGTCGATGCTAAGGGAGGAGAGTTCCACAACTCTCAGTCTGTTGGTAAACCATTCACTTTGGACAGGGCTGTGGTCACCTGAACTGTGCTCCTGTCTCCAAATAGAATTTAATGAACTCCTCTGGCAGAGGCAGGTTTTGGTAGTTGCTTGGGGTCTGTTGGCAGAAGACTCATCCCTACAGGTAAGTGCTATGTGTGGGGATCCACATTTGGAAGTCCTCAAGGCTGAGAAGGATATCCCCCTGGGAGCACAGACTTCTGCCTGCAGCCCACTAGGAGGCAGGAGGTTTATTTGTAATTTCTTGGTTTTCTGGAAGATTTCCAGGTGTTATTTCTGGGCTGTAGTGACCAGTGACTTTGCTCAGGAAAGAGGGTCCAGGTGAACACCTACTTCACATGGAAGTTAGGGCTTTCTTGGAAATAAAATTTCCTCCCTATCTCTGTTGTATCGTTTTCTGCTTCCTACTTCCCTGCAGCAAAAACCTCCAAAACTCCTCAAAGGCATTGCTGTGAAAGAGAAATGCTGGGACCCAGTTATTCCCAAGTTGTTCTATCTCTACACAAATGTAAGTTAGGCCCATTAATGAAAGAATCTCTAGCATTTCACTGAAGAGACACTGATTGTCTTATTTATGGTTTTGTTTCCAAATGTTCCCCCAGAGCCTGATGTGCTCAAAGGCGGAGCTTTTGAAGAGAGTAGATTGTAAAGGCTGCTGAGCTGACTTGCTTCTTTGGAAGGTGGTTACTGTATGGAAGAGCTGGGTCAGAGTATGTATGATCCAGAAAGGTTTCTTTCCCCTCCCCCTATCTGGCCTTGCTTCCTGGATGCCATGAGGTGAGCTGCTTTCTCACTGTGCTGTGCTGCTGTGGAGCCGGATGACTATGGACAGAAACCTCTATAGATGGTGAGTGGAAGTAAACCCTCCTCGAAGTTGCAGGTGTGGGATGCTGTGTCTCAGCCATTGGAAGGTGACTGAAACCACCCATTTGGACAGCTCTTCCTGCCATATCTATTTTTACAGTATGTAAGTGGATCGACGGAGCTCTCTCTGACTTCCCACTCAGCTCTGTGGGTTGAGAACAAATGAGAAGGAACCACTGTGCTTGTCAACTCTGGCTGCTGTAACAAAACACCAGAGACCAGGTGGGTTAAAACTGATGGACACTGATTTCTCCCAGTGCGGGAGTGGGGAGGTCCTCAAGGCAGGTGCAGAGTGTGGTGAGGCTCTGCTTCCCAGTTCTAGACAGCATCGCATGGCTGGGAGCAGAGAGAGCACCTCCTTCCTGGCTCTTCTTGCATTAATCACTTTCAGAAGAGCTCCTTCCTTACAACATAGTCATCTTCCAAAGGCTCCCCCTGCAGAAACCATCCCCTGGGGATGCAGGCAGCCTGGCACAGTCTGGCCCCACGTGCCTTCCCTGGACTGAGCAGAAACCATCCCAGTAGCTGACTCCTTCCCCAGGGCATGTGCACTCTACTTGGTCTATAGCTGCATCCCTGGGGACCACTGTTACCTGGTACCCTCAGGGTATACTGACCCTCCGCCCACAGTCCACAATGGCTGCCTCAGCACACCACTGAGTTCATCTGCTGAACACGGTCCCAGCGTAGTCCCAGCTGTCTGTCAAGCTTTTGTTCCACTTCCGCAGTACCAGGTTGGGGAAACCAGTATCTGCACCTTTATGTCACCCTTCCTTCCCCCTTGTTGTGGTTGTTGTGCTCATTCTGTTACAAAGGCAGATAGCAGCTTACCTCACCATGGGACAGAAAAAGGACAGAGCAAAATGGTGCTGGAATACTTGAATGGGCTGGGCTGCAACTCTGTGGGAGGACACTTGCTTAGCATGTGTGCAGCCCTGAGTTCTATTCCCCAGGGCAAAACAGATGAATTGCAGAACCAATGAATGCTGCTTATGTAAGTTCTTGCTGTGTGGTAGGGTTTTTTGAGACAGGGTCTTGCTTTGTAGTTCAGGCTGGCCCTGAGCTCAGCCTCAAACAGCAATCCTCCTTCCCTAGTGCTGAGATTACAGGCGTTAACCACTACGCCTGGCACTGTGTTATGTGGTATTGATTGCTGCTGGACGTGAGTCTCCATGCCCAGTATTGTATGTGGATACCGGGGGACTGAACCAGGTCCTTGCACTTGCTAGACAGGTGCCGGAACCACTGAGCTAAATCCCCGGCCCCTGTGTGTTGATTTTATGGCAAGATCTAAAATAGATCAAAAGGCCATCTCCACCATCCAGTGGGAAAAATAGTGAAGGACGCAATACCAATCATTCTCAAAATTCTGACGTTACCCCCTAGTACCTCAGAATGTGGCCTTAAATAATAAGCTGAGGGCCAGTCAGAGTGGAAGAGGCCCAAACCCAACAAGTACTGTTTTTCCTGACGGGGCGGGGACAGCCATGTGAAGATGCAGGCCACATGGGAAGAACGCTCTGATGCCGGATGGAGGCTGGAGCTACGCAGCAGCAAGACAAGAGGCTGAAGGGGTTGCCAGAGACCGTGCGGAGCTAGGAAGAGGCAAAGAGGAACTGCCTGCCTTCCCTGTGGGTTTCAGAGGGAGGATGGCTCTGTAGTGCCTTGACTCCTGACCCGTAAAAGGAAGCATTTCTGATTTCTGGGCCACCCAATCCCCAGATTTTATGACACAAGCCAAAGAGAATGTCCTGTATCTGGAGAGAAAACAAATACACTCAGCTAGGCACAGTGGCACACACCTGTAGTCCCAGCATGCTGAGAGGCTGAAGCAGGAGGATCACAAATTCAGGCCCAGCCTGGGAAACGTAGAAACTTAGGCAGACTCTGCCTCAATATTTAAAACACTGAAAAGACTGGAGATGTGTTCTGTGTAAAGGCCTCAGGTTCAATTTCTAGTACTTGAGAAAAAGTGGGGGGAGAAAAAAGTAAAGAAATAAACATACATTGCTCTAAAGTGGGAAAGAACTAATAAAATTAGCCGTCGGAGGGAGCTCTAGCGCCTTCGCTTCCTCAGTCCTAATTTGACTCTAACCTACATGATGGGCAAATAATAGCTATTTTGGGGGCATGAGGCTCTTAACCTCCTTTCAAAGTGATAGACCTTATTTTTAGTGTCTGTTTTATTCAAATTTGGGTTCCAACTACAGATGTCTTTATTGCACTAAATATCTTTGACCTGCGTGAGTTGTAGCAGAAGTGTAGCGTTCTGAGGAGGACAGACAGACATTGTGTGGCCCGTGGACCAGTTCCTGCCGGGGCTGGGTGCCGGCGCCGTGTGATGGCAGCCCGTGTGCGTGACGAGAACTCCCCTTCCTGCTGTTTGACTACGGGACAGGAGCACTTGCCCAGTTTCTTCCGGCAAGCGGGACTCCTATACTATGCCACCTCCGGGACTTGTGGGACTTGTCATCTGAACCCTGAAATGCTCTTTGTCTGCCCACTCAGTCTGGCCAAGCCTCAGAGCATCGGATTATCTTAGACGCTCGCTTCTCCCGGCTTCTCTTTGTGGGCTCCTGGCCCGGTGGCGGCAGCATGGCCTGGCCAAGTGAGAAACACCCGACAAGCCTGCAGGTCAGCCCCGCACTGGGCCTCAGACAGCCTCCAGGTGACTCTGCCTGCTAATGTGGGGGTTTAACTCTGACTGTCAGCAGCAAGGGATTGTCCATCCTTCCCCTTCCTGTCCAGTGGCTTCTTCACCGTGTCACATTCTGACTCCAGCCTCTTCTGCTCCCCACATGCATGTGTGTATATACGTGTTCATTCATTCATGAACATCTGGAAAGGATGTCCCGGAAGTTGTGAACGCATGTAGGTGAGGCTCCTATTGAACGGAAGGAGCAGGAACACCCAGCTCATCCAGATCATAGTATTTCTTGCATAGAAATGATGGGTCTGAACATCTGCTATAAATGACAAGGTGACAAAATTATTTGATTTTTGCTACTGGTTTTACCTTTGTAATTTCATATTTAAGTTTTGGATTATCCCCAGCTGACCTGTACACTGCACCAGTTATCTTCCCTCCCCTGCATGTGACTCGTCCATCCTCCTGCCCCTGCAGCCAGGCCTTTGTCAGCCTCTTTCCCGTTCCCACTTCTTCTTCAGACCTGTCTGTGCTTCTGCCTCATCACCTGACAGTGGGACCATTGTACTCTGTGTCTCCCACTATACACGGCCCCATATTATATGTCCTGTAGTGCAGAATTTTCAGAAATTTTCTTCCTTTTTTGAAAAGTTTCTTCCTTGGGTGGGGGATGTAGCTCAGCACTGCAGCACCTGCCTGGCAACTGTGAGGCCCTGAGTTCGATTCCCGATACAAAAAAAATCTTCCTTTAGCTGAGCATGATGATACATACTGAACATCCCAGTGCTCTGGGAAGTTGAGGCAGGATGTCCAGGTTCAAACCCAGCCTGAGCAAGAACACTGTCTCAAAACAATTGAGAACAATTGAGCAAGAACCTGTCTCAAAATAAGAAGTGAAAAAAGTCTGAGGAAATAGCTCAGTGTGAAGGCCCTGGTTTCAATCCCAAGTATCAAAATTGATGTAATATTGGTACATATTTATGAGGTACAGTATAGTAATTCTATATATATTTACAATTCACAGTATAATCAGTATTTTTAGCTCCTCAAACACTTGTTCCTTTTTGTTGAGAACCTTTTTGTTTGGTTTTTTTTTTGAGACAGGGTCTCACTTTGTAGTTCAGGCTGGCCCTGAGCTCATCCTCCAACTCACATCACAGCAATCCTCCTGCCTCTGCCTCCCAAGTGCTGGGATTACAGGTGTGAGCCACCACGCCCGGCACTGTGGTATGTGGTTCTGATTGATGGTAGGTGTGAGTTTCCACGCCCAGTGTTGTTCTTTGTGGTTACCAGGGATCGAACCCAGGCGCTTGTAAAACAGGTGCTGGAAGCACTGAGCTAAATCCCTGGTCCCTGTTTGTTTGTTTTTTGCAGTGTAGGGGATCAAACTCAGGATCTTGTGCCTACTAGGCAGACATAATGCCACTGAGCTGCATACCTGGCCTGTGTTGACAACTTTGAACTCATCTCTTCAAGCCAAACTTAGCCTGGCTTGGGTTCCCACTGCCCAAAGAGGGAAGAATTGAGGACCTTGTAACTCTTCTAGTTATTGTGAAATATATAATACCTTGATGAGGACTGTGGTCACTCCACTGTGCTCGAGAACAACAGAGCTAACTCTTCCCGTGTGGCTACACCTTGGGGCCCTCTGTCCCTCCTCTTTCTATCCCTCCTCACCTCCTCAGCTAAGAGTGCCAATTATTCTATTTTTTACTTCTATAGGAGCGGCCAAAGAATTGGTTCTTCTTGCTTAAAAGTGTATATTAACTTTTATTACAACAATATGGCCAAATAAGGGATGATAAAAATATATGGTGAATATTTACATTTTTTAAATGTACCACAATCAGAAGCACATTATCATTAATCCTCCCCCCAGAAATCCTCACCATCACTTCCAACATCCTTATCCCACTGTTCGTGCCACTTTCTGAAGCAGTTCTGGAAGTCGTCTTCTACGAGTGTCCAGAGTTACAGTGAAGTAACAGTTACAGTGCCACCCAACAGAAAAGAGACTCGCGAAGACATTACCATGTGTCCTTGTCCACCTTACTCTCCAGGTCGGGCACTGTGAGACTTCTGGCTCCTCCCTGAACCAAATGGCCAGGAAAGGTAAACACCGTGAATGGATTCAGGGCACTGATGCAGCCATAACAGTACAGCTAGAGACACGAGGGACAACTCCAGAACTGCTTCAGAAAGTGGCAAGAACGACGGGCTAAGAGTGGGGGAAGCGAGGGGAGTGTTTTGATAGAGTAAAAGCAGTGTGTCTTTCGCTAGAACACAATTCTTAAAGATTTGAGCATTCACTGTGCTGCTTGGTCCCCTCCCATAGACCAGAGTGTGGCGACCTCAGGGACTTCCTGCACCAGGGATCCGTTACTGATGTGTCTCTGTATCTGCTCTGTGCAGCTGCGAAAGCTTTGTTGCAATGCAGCTCTACATGCGGCTCTGTCCCCGGCTCTCATCCTCCTCACTGGGGTGACTTTGCCAGGACATGCATTCTCCCTGGCAAGCGGAGACAGGGCGAGCCTGTGGCGAGGCTGCGCATGGCGAGAAGGGAAGGAAGGCCAGCGTCTGCTCAGTGAGCCACCCACAGGCAGAGCTGCCTGGATTCCAGCCTTCAATGTCCGGTCACTCCCGTCCACGCCCAGGAAGCCCACGCCCCTCACGTGGGTCAGCCAGGCGGGGCAGAGTTCACAGGAACTTTGCAGACACGCTGGACCGGATCAGGCCACGCCGGACTTCCGCACTGCCCAGAGAAGGAGGAATTGTTTGGGTCCGTGTGTTGTGGGCAGTTTGTACAAAATAAATATCAGTTTCTCTTCTATGAACTAAACTGAACCACATATCATCTTTGTGGTTTTTCTTCCTTTAGTCTTGGGGAAAAATATCTCAAGGAGTTATTTTCTCATTAACAATGGCAACGGAGTCTCTTTGCTACCCTAACTTGGGCCCTCTCTGCTTCCTTTTTTTCTGGATTGAGAAATTGACTATAGAACTAAGAGATTGTGTGTGTGTGTGTGTGTGTGTGTGTGTGTGGTGTGGTATAGTTTCTCTGACTGGAAAAATAAAAGCTCTGCATTCTTTCTGTATTCACTGCACTTCAAAGTTGTAAAAATTTGGATAAAGTACATCACGGGTATGGGTGTTCTAGATTTTAGTCTTTTTATAACTTCCTCATATTTCACATTTATTTGACCTCAGGTTACAGGAATGCTTTTGAAAAGAACAATGATTTGATCCTAGAAATGGATGTAGCAAAAATACTGGGGTCAATAAGTTAAAAGCTTTTCAAAAAGAAGAAGAAGAATAAAAGAAGCAAAAACTAGATTTTGCAAACTTTAAGCTTAGGAGGGCATGAGAAAGGAGAAATTCCCGGCTGTATCTTACCTGAAAGTGTATGCTGTGAAAATATTTCTGAGTTTACTGGAAGGAAATGTTTGAATTAGGAGAAACCAACTTCTTCAACCTTTGAGCGCATTTCCTGGCTTACATAAGCGCTTTCTTTGGATTTGTCTTTAGTCTTTTTACACATATATTTTGTTTCTTGTCGTTCACATAACAATCTGAATATCCCATATATGTTTGGTTTTATAATAACATCTAAGGGATATGGCTCTGTGGTTTACTGAGGGGGACAAAGCAAGTTTCAAAAGAGGACTGTGGGCCAGGGCTGTAGATTTGTGAGCTTGCCCAGCATGAGCAAAGGCTGAATTCAGCCCCTGGCAATGCAAAACTCGTGTGTATAAGTGATGGTGATTTTATTAAGAATTATGTATACACACATGCGTTTCTCTCTATCTATTGATTAACTGATGGGTCTGTCATCTACCTGTCTATCATCTTTATTTTTTTGTTTTGTGTTTTTGAGACAGGATCTTGCTGTGTATTTCGGGCTGGCCTTGAACTCATTATATGGCCCAAACTGACCTTGAACTCCCAACAATCCTCCTGCCTCAGCCTTCCAAGTACTGGGATTACAGGAATGCACTACCACACCCAATGTGTCTGTCTATCATGTAAACAGACAGACACATATGTGGACAGAGAGAGATACACACACATATCCTCAGAAATGCATAATGTAGTTATAGGATGACATCAGAATATTAGCAATTATATTGCCTTTAGATATTAACTTTTTCCCTTTGTATTCTTGTATGTTTTACTTTGTGTATAAAACGTGTATTATTACCTTTGTAATGGAATCCTATAAAAAGGGCTTTTTTAGTCTATGTGCTGCCAAAGTGAGCACTAAAATTTTTAAAAGGAGATACAGATGGTTAACTAAGCCTTTTTGCATGAAGAATTCAAAAACTCTTATATTTCCAGAGAAACTAATAACATGCCCATGAGTTGTAGCTTTCTGAGTACAGGAAACTAGGGGGAAGGAGAGCTGGGTCCCAGTAACTTCCTTCCTCTTCTGTACTAATGGTTCTCAGAGCAAGAGGCACAGTCCAGGGCCCCAGATCCACGTCTGGGCTGTGTGCTGGATTTCAGCTATGAGTTACATAGGGACTACAGTGGCTACAAGACCAGAGCACAGGCACGAACTGCTGAGTGTGCTTAGAGATCTTTTCTTTTTAAAATTACATTTATTGAAATATTTTGTAAAAGCTTAAACACTGATGCATATGTTTTGAACCTGGCTTTTGGTTTTTGGTTTTTTTGACACAGGGTCTCACTATGTAGTTCAGGCTGCTCTTGAACTCTTGGTGATCCTCCTCCCTCAGTTTCTGCTTTCTGGGATTAGAGGTGTGTGCCACCATGCCCAGTTTTGCTGTTTTATTTCTTACAAATCAAAAGCATTGGGACAGGGATTTAGCTCAGTGGTTCTGATACCTGCCTTGCAAGTGCAAGGTCCTGAGTTTGATCCCTGGTAACCACATACAATAATGCCAGTGGTGACTCATGCCCACCAGTCAGTACCACATACCACAGTGCCAGGCGTGGTGGCTCACGCCTATAATCCCAGCACTCGGGAGGCAGAGAGAAGAGGATTGCTGTAAGTTCGAAGCTTGCTTGGGCTGTATACATAGTGAGTTGAGGGCCAGCCTGCAGGTCTAGCAGAGGTACTTCTATGAGAACTGTAGCCTGAACAAAGCAAAACCCTGTCTGAAAAAAAAAAAAAAAGAAAGCATCACAGACCAGCAGGGCATGGTGCTACACACCTGTGATCTTAGCTGCTCAAGGGCTGACATTCGAGGGCAGCCTGGCAATTCAGAGTTCAATGCAGACTACTGCAAACCAACAACAAGAAAACCAAGAAATTGTAGGCCTAATTTAAATTTGTCTCTATTCCAAATGTTTTCTACTAAAATTCAGGTCTCTGAGAACATTTTATTGTAAGCATTCTAACCTTTTACGAACAAGGTAACTCCACAGATGTCTGGAGAGACCCTTACCTGTCAATCATTGTACCTGTTGCTAGGGATACTGTGACAAATTAAGAAATGGCCTTTGCCTTTGGAGAGTTCAGTTTATCACAGCAACAAGTTTAGCATTTTCTTTCTTCTGTTATTTAACTGAGTTTTAGGACAACAACAAACACAAGGAAGAAGAACTTGGTGGAGCATCCGTCTCAGCCATGGGGACAATTCTGAGACCCCTTTGTCAATCAGACCATTTTCCACCCTGGATCAGGGTGGCATCTACCATTGTGGGGACATAGTCAGCACAAGGGGATTAAGACACAGCTCAGAGCAATTAGATCACAAACAGTCCCAAACGTCTGGTTTATCAGGATGAATCCAAGTTCGACTCCTGTTGCTAAGAGAAAAAATAAAAAGCAATGCACACATTACTGACAAGCAAACCCATGGGCATGCCGTCTATTATCAGCAATAAACAGATTGGATTCTTTTCTAAATGGGATTGGCAGGGCCCAGGGGATTTGTCAGCGCCCAGATAATCCTCCAATAGTGTTCCTGCCCTGCCCTGGTGATAGCAAGTGGTGGGTACTAAGGATGCCTGACAGTCTGCTGGTCTGGTGCGTTAAAGATAATTCCCCAACCCGGAGGGTCTCCCCCAACAGCCCGCAGGAGGTGGGTCCGCATCACACCCCTTACCAGGCAGCTCGGTAACCTGTGCCAGCTGCTGGGCCCCCACTTTGTGCCACACTCGGGCTGGACTTTGGGAGTTTTTAATCCAGCATGGGCTATGGAACCAACACAAAACTCAGCAGGCAAAAAGAGGAAAAGCGGCACGTGACATCACACGCTCCGCAGGCCAAAATATACCCGGGGCCCTGGGCTGGCCGTTAGCGATCTACAGCTGCATGAACATGACACTGCGATCTCTCTCTCTCCTTCATTTCTCACAATGTTCAGAGGGTTTAAATATATTGCATTGGATAAGTCATACCTGCGGCTCAGAAACTTAAAAACTGCAGAAAGGGACATATGAAAACCTTCCCAGCCCTTATCTCCATTTGCTCTGGTCCTTTTTGAGAGCCATTTATATAATTTTGGAGAAAATTCCTTTCATTATTTTGATTGGGACTCTCTAAGAACCAGGCCTTCTTGCCTGTGAGCTGGCTGTGGCAGGCACAAACATAATTCCTCTGGTCCCAAGTTGAGGCCTCCACAGTCCTGTGATTTTGTGAACACTCAAGGGTAAGATTTTATCAGCTGGAGACATCTTGGTTCTTTGAGAACCAGTAGTAATAAAGAAAGGAAAAATGTTTCACCTAGGGGAAAGACAAATTCCTTAGAAGCCTGCTATCTCGTCCCACCTACTGTTGTGAGGTGCTTTGCCCATCTCCCCATCCTCATCATCGTCAGACCCTCGTCGACATCAGACCTTCATCACCTGAGATCCTCATCAACAAAGGATTACTGCTGCCCTTTGAGTCACTGGTAGTCCCTCTGATTACAGTATGCACTCAATAAACAGTGGCTCAATAGGAGTGTCTTCATCTTTGCCCATTCTGGGGCACTGACCTCCCAGTCCCCTGTGTATTATGGAATTATGCAAATCTCTATTGCTTTTCTTTCCTTCTTTCTCTTTTTCCAGGACCAGGGATCAAACTAAGGTGTGGTACCACTTGAGCTAACTCCCTAGCCCTATTTTTCTCTCTTTAGGCCTCAACCCCCCTTTCTAGGTAGATCAGAGGACTGATCACCGTCCAATTGGTCCTATCTCCCCCAGCAGCTTCATCAGCATTATTTTATTCTTTCAGAATTAAAAAAATATATATAAGAAAAAGGAATGAGCCCTGAAGTTATTATGCTGAGTAAAACAAATCAGTCACAAAAGAACAAATATATTCCACTTACATGAGGCCCTTGGCCAGCCAGATTCATACAGGGACAGAGAGTAGAGCAGGGATGGTGGGATGTGTGTGAGAGTATGTGTGAGTGTGTGTGAGAGTGTGTGAGTGTGTGTGTGTGTGAGTGAATGAGTGTTAATGGGAGACAGGGTCTCAGTGTGGGAAGATGAAAGTTTCTGGGGATGGATGGTAGAGACGGCTATAAAATATTGTGAAAGTACTTAACTCCAGAGAACTATACACTCTCAATGTTTAACACAGAGCTGGATGTATAATCTCAGCTATTCAGGAGGCTGAGGTGAGAGAATTCCAAATTTGAGGCCGCCTTGTCTCAAAGCAAAGTAAAAAGTCTGAGGCAAAAGTAAAAAGTGCTCAGTGGTAGAGCACTTGGCTAATGTGAGTGAGGGCCTGAGTTCAAATTCCAATACAGTACAAACAAGTCCAGAAAAGAAACCACAAGAGGTTAAAATACTAGATTTCATGTATATTTACCACTAGAAAAAATATCCCCATCCTCATCAACCTCAGACCCTCATCTCAGCTCCCATTTTTATTTTAGTCTCATTTTTTTGCACAAAAATAGAATGCAGTAGAACTTTCCTCCCTTGCCCGGGCCAGGCCCTGTTGCTCGCCAGGCAAGTGATCTGGCACTGAGCTGCACACCCAGCCTGCAGCCCCTTGTCTAATTTTTTCTTTTGAGGAAGGTATCTTGAAGATATTTTTGTATTTGTACATGGAAAAAGCCATTCTTTTTATAGTGGAATAGTTTTCTGTTGTGTCACATATCAGACTTTAAAAAATCGATTCCTGGTTGACATGTAGATTGTTTTTCAGTATTTGGCAATAATAAGTGAGAATGCAGTGAATAACCTCACACATGAATTCTTTGGATTTTGATTGCTTTGGGCTTCCTAGTAGGGGCCAAAATAGAGGCCTTTCCCCTCTGGTATTGTCATCTGAAAACCTAAATTCTTAATAGGTTCTGATCACAGGCCAACATCCTTGTTTATTTCCCTATTACTTAAATTATGAAGTGATAGCCAATGTGCCATTTCTGAAGCTGGCTATCAGTGTGCCCCTTACCATATATTTTCATGATTCTTTTCAGTTGCTTCATGTTATGACTTGGATCTAGATGTTGCTCCAGAGCTCCATGTGTTCAGAAGTGGTGCTTTTGGAAGGTAGTTGTATCACAAGCAGCTTTCTCTCACCAGACCCTTCCACCATACTCTTCCTGCTTTGGAGCTATCCAACTCTGGAGTCAATTCTCTAAAAATCATGAACCAAATAAAGTCTTTCTGACCCTTGAAGTTACGGTTGTCAAGTAGTTGTCCCAGTGACAAGAAAGTGATTAAGATAGATTTTGTTACTGAGAGCAAGATCATTGCCATGATTATACCTGACCATGTGGCTCAGAAGGCTTTGGAGCTTTGGTGGGTGCCTGTAATCTCAGCACTCAGGGGGTTGAGGCAGGAAGATTTCCACAAGTTTGAAGCCAGCTGGGACTATATGTGAGCTCAAGACCATAGCTGGACTCCATAGTAACACCTTATCAAAAAAAAAAAAGTCTTTAGAATTGAGTTGTGGGAAGAGTTTTAAAAGGTTTGGCCATGTTGGCTAGAGAAGTCCTAAAATGCTATAAGCTGAGCTGGACGGTGATTCTGGTTAGAACTCAAAAGGCCAGAATTCTGATAGGCATATAAACAGGAAAGCCTAAGCTCAGCAGTTTTCAGTTGGGAACGAGGACTTCGTTGGAAGTTGGGCTCAAGGCCATATGTGTTATGTTCTAGCAGAAAATGTGACTACGTTTTGCCTACATCCTGACACTTTGCCTTGGACTGAGATTAACTACAATGGATTAATTAATCTGGTGGAAGAAATTTCAAAGCAGCCCAATATTCAGACTGTGGCATGGGTACTGCTGGCTATCTTTAGTCAGGAAAAAATTTGGGAGCAAAAGATATAAAAAGTTCTGAACCTTAACAGAAAGAAAGCACCTGACAACTTGAGGCCATACAGAGTGTGATTGCTAATGAAATTAACATTACGAAGAAACCAAGTACTCTGCATCAGGACAATAAGAGAGATGGCTTGAGTGCATCTCAGAAATTAGCAAGATCCCACTTTTTCAGTGGCTCAAGGTTGTAAAAGGGTAAATGTAAACTTTTTTGAAAGACTTTGCTTTTGAGAAGAGAGCCTTAGGGTATCCTGCGGTTTTATGGGCAGCAGAGCTTGCAATCATCCATGGGGTGCTAGTTTATCAGGAAAAAAAAAAATGCAAGAGTTACATGATTGTGGTAGCATCTACCTAGATTTCAGAAGAAGGCCTGGGAAGCCAGTCAGCATGCCCATGAGAGAACAGTGCAGGAAACTTGAGGGTGAAGCTGAAAGTGCAGTGGAGATCACAGGAAGTTGGAGATGCCAGGAATGGGGAATGACTGCTGAAGAAGCTCTCAGGCAGTGAGCAGAGCTATGGCGAGTGAGAGACCACAGACCTGCAACTGTAGTGCTGTAGGGGTGGGACTGCACCGGTCCTTTGCAGGTCAAGTCTCCCCCACAAGTTGTCCCATGTTTGGGACGTGGAAGTACAGGATTTTATGTTTGTACTGCTGGATTTCAGCCTTGCTTTGGTTCCATTCCTTTCTTTTGGAATGAGAGTGTTTATCTTGTGCTTCGGTATTTTGGCAGTGTTTCTCACTATGTATTCCAGTCTGGCCTTGAACTAATTATGTATATCAGGCTGGCCTTGAACTCCCAAGGATCTTCCTGCCTCAGCCTCCCTAGTACTGGGATGACACCATTATCCCCAACTCTTAAAAATGTTTTAAAAGCAGCCCTTCGCCACCTACGTCCTTAGGTGGAAGAACTCTTGGGAAGATTTCTTTAGTAGGTGTACCAGGGTCCTATGGTGGCTATAACACATTACCACAGTCCTAGTCATTTCCTCTCCTCCCCTCTCCCATCTGCCGCCTGCACACCTTGGCTTGTGATCCCAAATTCTGCTACGCTGTGCCTCTGTGAACATCAGTCGCTCTAACTTGACTTCCTTGCTTCCCTTGTGAGACCCTGGGTCCCTTTGGATGATCCAGGGTACTCTCTTTCATTTCAAGATCCAGAATCACAGCTGGAGAGTGACGATGGGGTCAAGATGGGGACATCTTTGGGGACCAGTATGCAACCATCTGCAGTAGGAAGTTAAGTAACAGCAACTGGAAGAGGAGATAAAGAGTAACCTTTTTAGGCAAAAATAAGATTTGTGAAGAACGGATCTGGCAGAATATTCCCAAGACCAAACACCTTGAATTCAACAAGTGTGTTTTGAGCATCTGCCAGTGCGAGGCATCGGTCCAGGGGCTTGGGACCCGTGGGCCGATTAAATAGGCTCAACTTCCTCCCCTCCCAGGGCTTCAAGTCAACAGACATCATACATAAGTACTTTATCTTGCAGTTATAAGTAGTTAAGCCCTGAGCAAGGAAAAGCAAGAGGGGCTCAGGGAGGAGTGGGGCAGACCCTGGCTGAGGACGCCAGGGGGCGCTGCAGTACAGTTTGGGGACAGAGATTGGAAACTAAGCCAATAAAATCGGATTCCTGACCTTTGAGATCCAAAGGAAATTTTAGGGGTCATTGTAGACTAACTCCTAAGCTTGTGGAGGGGAAGCTAAGGCCCAGAAGACCCACAATGTGGCTGCTAGTTATTCTGCATTTGGCCTAAATCTGAGACAGCCTCCTCTCTCTCCCCAAGGAGCCAGACCCAGCCTTCACCCTCATCAAAGGCAGCGCAGCCCAGGAGGGCGGCTGGGAGGGTTTTGTATCCTAGCAGCAGGAGGGAGGGCCGAGCGCGCAGTGTAGTTCTGTCTGTGCTCAAAAACCATTCCACAGAACTTCTAATAGGCCTCTTTCTGAGTGCGGGATTCTGAAGTCTTAAATCGATGACACCGGCCCGCTCAGCCTTTGAGACTCAACTTTGGTGAAAATAACCTATGCGGCCAGACACCAAAAGGAAGGAAAAAATGGATTCTCATAAAGAGGCTTTGGTGTTCGCAAGGAAAGAACAAAGCAGCTTTATTTTCTTAATCGTTCTCACTCTTTAGGACTGGAAAGCACAGAAATGCTCCCATCAACCATGCATTGATTGGACATTTCTCCTCCTTGCGTTTGTCTGTCTGCCTGCGGAAGTGGAGCTGATACAAAAGCAGATATTCTCAAGAATAGGAGCGAGACTTATGAGCGCCTCAGTGTAATTACAAGACCAGCTGGTGAAAATACGACTCATTATCCATTCAAAAAGCTTGTACTGGCCCCGGGGATATAGCTCAGCGGTTCCAGAACCTGTCTTGCAAGCGAAGGGCCTGGGTTCGATTCCCGGTAACCACATAACAATACTGGGTGTGGAGACTCAACCCAGCAGCAATCAGTACCACATACCACAGTGCCGGGCGTGGTGGCTCACGCCTGTAATCCCAGCACTCGGGAGGCAGAGGCAGGAGGATTGTGATGTGAGTTTGAGGCTGAGCTCAGGGCCAGCCTGAACCACAAAGCGAGACCCTGTCTATAAAAAAAAAAAAAAAAGCTTGTACTGGTGAGGCACCCAGGCGACTTCACGAAGTTCTGGGGCTGGGGCTGGGGCTGAGGCTGCAGCTTGGTAGTTAAGCCTCCGGTGCCAGCCATAGGTCCTGGGTCCATCCTCAACATCACTCCTAATGGTGATGGATGATGATGGTGACGGTGATGATAAAAATAAGAAAGCATTCAGGTCACCTCCAGTCCGGAGTCCTCTGCGTTCTTGCCCTGTGCTTTACTTTCTCCTAAAAACTCACGTACTTGGTCATCACCACCACCCTCTTCTTTGCAGAGGCACCTCTAGCTCCTTGTCCCCCTCAAGTAGAAAGGTTGGCAGTGTGTTTCTACAAAGTTTTGCATGGCATGGGAGTCTTTGTGCTGAGGTTGAATGAGGACTGGACACCACGGAGAAATGTGACTGGGCGAAGGGTCCAAGACCATGGCACCAGACGGGGACTTGGCCGGCCCTCTGTTCTGTTCTTTCTGGCCTCTCTGTGGAGCACTCCTTCCTTCTGGGTGAGGGCAGGAGCCTCCGGAAGGAGGTCTTCAAGGGGAGTGGAGAGAGTGGACTTTGAAGGTTTTATGGCTTGCTTTGGGGGATAAGTTCTCATTTCAGGGGATAGGATTCTGGTTTTCCTTGCATCCATTTTCTATGTAGGAATGCAAAGGGGAGAAACAGGAGCAGGAGGACAGGCGAGGGTTGGAGAGCATTGCTTCTGAGACCTTCCCACCCCCTCCAGTTCAAACTATTCAGCCTGCCAAGGTGCCAGACTTCAAGGTTCCATGTGTGGGGTGCTGCATGGCCACCTCCTAGCTCCCACAATGACTAGTGTTGCTTATTATCCTGGTCCCCAGGGTGACCACCTCAAGCCCATTGTGCTTCTAAGGTAGGAGGTTTGTAAGCCGAGCCACTTGTCTTAGTCACTTTGTTGTTGCAGCAACTGAAAGGACAGGTTTATTTTGACTCTCAGTTCAAAGAGGTTTCAGTCTGCAGTGAGCAGGCTCCGAGGCTGTGACACGCAGAAGGGCCTGGGTGAAGGAAAGCTGCTCACCTCACGGCATCCAGGAAGTAGGAGTCACCTTCCAGATCGCACCTGCTGTGCGCCACCTTTTCCAACCAAACCTACTTGCTCCACTTCCTAGGAGCAAGTCAGTAAGAAGCCCCCGTCGTCCAGTCACCCTCCAGGAGTGCATGAGGCTCTTGGGGACACCTTGATATAAATCACAACACCCTTTTCCTTTCTCAGATCCCTCCCAGCCATCTGCCTTAACAGACCATCAACTTAACAGCATAAACAGGTCTCACAGAATTGTTTACCCTGCTCATTTCCTTAAGATCTGTTGATGCTGGGCCAGGGATTTAGCTCGGTGGTTCCAGCGTCTGCCTGGCAAGTACAAGATCGTGAGTTTGATCCCTGGTACCACATACCACAATGCTGGGTGTGGTGGCTCACACCTATAATCTCAGCATTTAGGAAGCAGAAGCAGGAGGATTGCTGTGAGTTTGAGGCTAACTTGGGCTATGTAGTGAGTTCAGGACCACCCTGAACTACAAAGTGAGACCCTGTCTCAAAAAAACAAAAAACAAAAAACAAACAAACAAAAAACCCTAAAAAATCAAGCAAGATTTGTTGACGCTTTTGACCAGAGAAGTACTTTGATTTTCTTTTTAATTTTGGAAACTGTAAGGACAGATTGGATTGTTCTCAAGGGGCAAACTCTGGATCCTGTTCTTTATTATATCTAGCAATGGATGGTCCAGAAATCCACACACTACATAGCAAAAGTGATTGAAGCTGTATTTTAACATACATTAGGATAGTTCTTAAAACTTGTGTGCTAGAAACCTCATAGAGAAGCTCAACAAACCGCAGCATACCTGGCGAGACGGAGCGCAGCTACAACGGCTTCCAGCAGAGTCGGAGAATGAATCACTGGCGAAGAAGTCATTTTTAGGTCCCAGACATTTTTAATAAGAATATCTCCTCATCTGGCTGTTCTCAGAACTCTAATGAGGCTGGCGGGACATTTTCATCTTGTATTTGTTGAACACCACCAGGTATGAGTCACTGAGCCAACGCTGGGCCCGCTGCAGGGATCAGATGTCCCAGGTTCCTGTGTTCGGGTTTTTCTGAGCTTCCTCAGCACTGCCCCTTCTACCTGGGGTATTGCCAGCCCACTAGAAGACAATCCTGCATCCCAAAAGTCCATCTGCACGAAAGTGGAGGTCTCCCTTCTACCCTGACCACTTTCTGAGAACTAGGGGGGAGGGAGGTGGCAAAATTCACAGAAATTTACAAGCACAAAAAGACTTCATGACACAAGCAGTCAGGCCACGTGGCCAGGAATAGAGGGGGTAAGAGGGAAGATAGTAGGAGGATGAGAAGGTGTAGCCGTGAGCTCTCTCGGGGTAGGGAGCAGTGCGTGCCCTAAAGGGGGGGAGATCTCAGTCGGAAGAATGGCTGGTATCAAGAAATCAAGTCATAGTAAGTGCTGGCAAAGAGTGTAGATTGGAGGGCTTCTACATTGCTGGTAGGAATGTAAACTGGTGCAACCACTATGGAAATCAGTATTCCTAAAAAACTAATTGAAATTCCATTCAAGCCAGCTTTCCTTCCAATGTCATCCTGAAAGCGTTAATGTCATCCGATTACTGTGATATATACATACCCATCCTTATAGCATCACAACTCACCACAGCTACATTTTGGAAGCAGAGGCCTATATGTCCATCAACAAATGGATAAAGAAAATGTGGTATTTATACACAGTAGAGTACTACTCTGCCACACAGATAAACTTGCGTACTTCATAGGAAAACAAATGCACCTTGAATCCACAATTTTAAGTGAAACAAATCAGATATTTCAGTTTAAATATCATACAGTTTCTCCCATATGAAAAACTCAAAGTATAAGTAAATTAAAGGAAACAGCAAGTTGGATTAGCAAAGGGAAAGGGATGATCAAGAGATGTTGGGGAGGAAAGGGGAGATAAAAAGGATTAAGATGTGTCATGTACATGCACCAACCACGCACAATGAATGATTTCGTTATGTACTGCAGGCATGAACTCAGAGTGAAAAAGAAAAAGCCATGATGCTTAGCAAGTGTGAGGCCCTGGGTTCCGTCTCCAGTACCACAAACAAAACACAGAGGGAAGCCAGGCGAGGCTGGAGGAAAGGTTGGGGCCAACCTGAGTGGTCTTGAGGGTCAGGAAATTGTTATATTCTGTTTTCCGCTGGAATCTACCGAGCACGTTAAGAAGGAACTCAATGTGGTGATAATAATAATGAGAAACAGGGCTGGGGATTTAGCTCAGTGGCACTGCGCCCTGCCTCACAAGCGCAAGGTTGTGAGTTCAGTCCCTTGTACTGAGCACCTGATCAGACTTCAAGTTCCCCGCACATCTATTCAGGATACCCTCATCACAGTCCTATGAGCCTAGCGCTGCTTATGCCAGGTTCTTTAAATCCTGACAAAGACTTGGACAGGGCATCCAGAAGAGCAGCAAGATCGATGATTTATTTGAAAGAGAGACAAAGTACACTCCACAGGAGGGCAGGAAGAGGTCAACTCTGCATCTTCAGTGACACTGTAACAGGATGGGGAGCCCTGGAGTCGCAGAAGGGCCCTGGCACAGGCTGGGATTTACAGTGCATGAGCTACTTTTCCTGGTAGCTTCCCCAGTGTCTCTAGACTTGGCATCTAGTACGGGCTAACGTTTAACTCAGAAGGGGCCCTAGTCCCAGAAAGCGCCCCAAGCCCAGCCTCCCTCCTCTTTCTTCAGCCTTGGGTTAGCTGTATCTGGCTCACTTTCCCAAATAACCTGGAGGCCATCTCGGCAGAACAGGTTTCACTTGTCACGGTTTGCAAGAGAGGGCGTGATTTATTTCTTCATAATTCTGAGAAAGGTTTTCGGGTGTCCATTCAGAGAGCGAATGGAATGCAGCCCACGGGAAAGAGAAGGTGAAGCAGTGGCCAGGGGTAGTGTGCAGATGGCAGGCCACAGAGAGCGAGAGAGTCAGAGAGCAAGAGAGAGACAGAGAGACAGCGATAGAGAGAGAGAGAGACAGCGATAGAGAGAGAGAGAGAGAGAGAGAAAGGGAGATCCTTGGAAAAGGAATCTGCTTTGGTTTGGGAAATGCAAGTTCCTGTATCAATAGCTTCAAGAAACTTGGAAGCAATGGAGAATTGGACTTGAGGGTTGGTAACTCAGGAGACTTTATCCCTTTGGGCCCCGCTCTGCCTCCGGGACGGCAGGGTCAACGGCTGCACAGCCGAACCCAGTCTGCAGCCTGGCTGCGGCCTTCTGGTGCGCACGGTCGCCTAGCGCGGGGCGGGGCAGACGCGCAGCGGCCAGGGGCAGGAGGGAGGGGCGGGGTTAGGCCCGGCAAAGGCCCAGGACGAGAAAGGGGAAGGGGCGTGGTTTCGCGGGCAGGGCGGGGCTAAGCATACAGGGGCGTGGCCCGGGCGTGGTAGCGCGCTAGTCGGCAAGATGGCGCTACGTCTGCTGTGGAGTGCTGCGCGCGGAGCTGCAGTGGCGCGGCCGACGCTGTGAGTGCAGGTCCCTTGACCCCGCCGCCGGCCCGGCTCGCTGAGGGCCGGCTCCAGAGCCGTCCAGGGGACCCCCGCGGCAGCTGCGTGCGCCTCCCGGGCACGGACTCGACCTCGGCCAAGGTCGTCCGCTGCGGCGCCTCCGCGGCGGGCCGAGCGTGGACCCGGGCAGTGGGCGCAGACGGGCGCTGGACTCAGCGGCGCCCCCCGTCGGCGCTCGAGCGCTTAGCACAGCGGTTCCCAGACGGCTGGTCCCAGGACCCTCTCTCTAGCCCCAGGAGTTTTACCAGTACAGTATCTTCCTTCTGTGGTATTAGGAATGAAAACTAAACACAAATGACTAGGCTTTTTTGGCACTGGGAATGGAACACAAGAGCGCTCTATTACTGAGCTCCAGCTCTATCACTGAGCCACAGACTTGTTAATTTTTTTTTTAAGTCTAAAAATTTCCCAAGCTGGGTTTGAACTTGCAATCCTCCTGTCTCTTCCTACCAAGTAGAATTACAGGCTTGTGTCACTCTGCCTGGCTGACACAAATGACATTTTAATGACGAAACCTATTTTAAATTTCTAGTTCTTAAAAAAATACATATTTTTCTTTTTGCTTTATGCATGCTGGACAACTGTTATACCATTTGCTACACTACATCCCCAACCTTTAAAGAAAAATCAAGGAGTAGTGGTTTTATATATTTGACTTTTTAAAAGGTTTTGTTTTTGAAACCTTTTGACTGAATAAAGGATAACCACAGTTCTCATCAGCTACTTTGGAGGACATATATGAGAGAAATTCCAGTTTGGGAAATGTAAAAATTGATTCAAAAAGGACCAAGCAGGCTTCTGAAAGGGGCTGGAGGACCACCAGGTGTCCTTGGACCACACTTTGAGAACCGCTGGCCTAGCACTCGCCTGTTCTTAGTGTCATGCACAGACATGATCTCACATGGTTTCCCTAAGCACCATGGAAAGAAGTTGGGGTTAGCTTCCTAAGGAGAGAGGTGAGGAATCCAAACCTCGCGAAGTCCTATAACCAGTAGTGGCAAACTTGGACTGGATACCGGAATGATGGTTCCTGGTCTGTATCTTTTTATATCTGCTTGCCCTGTCCATGGTTCAGCCACGTCCCGGGGCAGGCCCACTGTCCCGTGCGGTCCACCGTTACATTACCCTCCCGCCTGACACAGGGCCCTTGCTCAGGGCAGCTCTCCTGGAACAGAGCAGCTGCCGGGGCGGTGAACCCAAGCGCTGTGCATTCCACTTCTGAGCCATAAAGGGGCAGCCTGTGTGGCCTGCTCAGAGGTGGTCACCACTTCTTTTGTCTTCTGAGACAGGGTCTCCCTGTTAGTTGAAGCTGGCCTTGAACTCACTGTGTAGCCCAGGCTGGCCTCAGACTCATGGCAGTCCTCCTGCCTCAGCCTCTTGAGTGCTGAGGTTATCACTTCTGACCTAGTTGTGGTTTCATAGCCAGTGCTGTGCAGCTCCCGAGCACCCTGGCGCCTTCTCCACACTCCTCCACATTTCTCACCAAGCCACCACACAGAGTCTTACCAAGGGCTAAGTAAACACAGGCCCCGGCATCTTCGAACACCTCAGGATGGAGAAATTAAAGAACAAAATGCCATTGCTTCGCAGTGGCTTACTTCTTCCGTCCAATGGGTTACCCTTGAGCCACCGCCTCTGGCCAGCTTCCAATGGCTTTGCCTTTTGTTCCTGGAGTGGCAGTATCATTTCCCTTCCAGCATTTGCCCTGGTTGCTGTGCTGAATTTATATAAATCACCCTGCTCTCAAGGAAGAGGAGCATAACTTCAACAGCCAAGAAATTGGTGTGTGACCACAAACTCACATATGAATGCGCATCTATTTCTACACAGAGCCTCTGTGGTCATATTGAGCCACACGTGTGCTCACCGATGTCTCCAACATCAGTCCATTCCGACATAGACCGTCCTGGATGTGTTCCCGTGCTGGTTTATAAAGTGCCACCCCAATGCTGAGAAACCCCACTCCCCCATCAACCATTCTTTATTGCTCAGTCTCAGCGTGCAAATGTAGGGATGTCAGAATTGTTAAGGCGCCCCCTATGGGAGGACAAGTTAACTGCTAGAGTACAGTGTTCATGCTCAGTAGCTTCCCTGTGGTCCAATAGGCTCCACTCATTTCCAGAGGTACTCAGCACCTTTTCCTGCCTGTCTTCTCCAGGGAGGTTGACCCCTGTGTCTGTAACACAGTTAGATACTCTTGTCACAGTCTTTCTTCTTCTCCCGTATCTCTACCTTTTAGATAATTTTAAAAAATAATACTGAAGTTGATTCTTTGTGCTATGAAGTTCTATGGGTTTTGATAAATACATATAATGTCATGTGCCTCCTATTACCCTGTGACAGTATCATACATGGTTGTTTTTTCTCCTTAAAAGTCCAATGCACCTGTCCCCTCCCCGCAGACTCCTGGAGCTGGTAAACCATGTTACCACATCTGCATCTTGCCTTTCCCAGAATGTTGTATAATTGGAGCCATGCATTATGTAGTCTTTTCAGACTTACACTTGGAAATATACATATAAATCCCTTTGTGTGATCCAGGCATGGTGACACAAGTCTGTAATCTCAGCACTTTGAGAGGCTGAGGCAGGAGAATCACAAGTTTGAGTGTGGCTGAGCAACTTAGTGACTTAGAAAGACCCTGTCACAAAATAATATAAAAAAGAAAAAGGCTTGGAACGTAGATCACTGTGAAGGTCTTGGGTTCACTTCCTGGTGTGTGCACGCACACACACACACACACACACACACACTCTTCATGTCTTTTTGTGGTTTGACAGCTCACTTTCATTGCTGAATGATATTCCATTGTATAGATGTCCCATGGTTTGTTTATTCGCTCACATTTTCTTTGGTGTTTCGATGGTAGTGTGCATCCAGCCTCGGGCCTCAGATGAGCCCTAGTCAGTCCCCGCAGATGAGCTCTCCATCGTCTCTGTCCCTCCATTCAGCTATTGAAGGCCCTTTTGGTTGCTTCTGAGTTTTTGTTCATCATGAGTAAACCCGATATGTATAATCTGTCAAAAACTATAGCATTTTGTATGGCCATAAATTTTCAGATCCATTGGGTAAACTCCTGGGAGTATGATCATTGAATTGTTTGATGAGGTTATGTTTAGTTTAAAAAACTACCAAACTTTTTTTTTTTTAAGTTTTTTGAGACAGGGTCTCGCTTTGTGGTTCAGGCTGGCCCTGAGCTCAGCCTCAAACTCACATCACAGCAATCCTCCTGCCTCTGCCTCCCGAGTGCTGGGATGACAGGCGTGAGCCACCACACCCGGCACTGTGGTATGTGGTACTGGTTGCTGCTGGGCGTGAGTCTCCACGCCCAGTATGGTGTGTGGTTACCAGGGATCGAACCCGGGTCCTTGCGCTTGCAAGACAGGCACTGGAACCACTGAGTTAACTCCCCGGCCCAGAAACTACCAAACTCTTCCCTGTGGCTGTGCCGTTTTACATTCCTGCTGTCAGTGCATGAGCACTGCATCCCGTCTTCACCAGAAGTTGTATTGTTGGTTCTTAAAGTAAAATTTTACCCATTCTTGTAGTGTGTGGTGGTATCTTTTTTTAATTTGTTAATCTGTTTTAACTTGAATGATGTTGAGCGTCTTTTGCTGTGCTTTTTTGCCTTCTGTATGTATTCTTGGAGAAAGCCGTGCAGATCTTCAGCCTGTTTCTTAGTTGAGTTGCTTGTCATTGTAGTATGATAAAAAATACAGACTTAGCCTTTCTCCCTGTTTCCTGGAACATGTCTCGTAAAACCTTTGAGTCCTCAGAGTGATGTCTTTTGCATGCTAGTGAGACTCTTAGTGTCCAGCTGTTGAGCTTTAGGACCCAGAAGGCTTTCAGCAGAAAGACCAGCAAATTGAACCTTAGAAGTGTTTTGTTTTGTTTTTAAGGAGAGGTTGGGGGGGGGTTGTAGGATGGGTAAGAGAATGGGAAAAAATGAGAATTAGGTCATGTCCTATACTGATACAAATTCTCAATGTTGAGTGCGATCATGATGTGTATATATAATGTACCAATAAAGATTCAAATTTAAAAATAAAAGAAGCCAATAGGCCAGAACACAATTACAAAACCCCAGGGGCTAGTTTGCATGGGAAATGAGGGCAGCATGGGCCTGAACCCTTCACTGCAGGGGTGTGTGTGTGTGTGTGTGTGTGTGTGTGTAAGAGAGAGACCCAGGTGGGTGGTATCAGAACTGAGTGGAACTCTGAAATGCCCAGCTGCTTGGAATGTGGAAAAAATCCCTCCCACTGGGATTTTGCTCAGTGGTCCTAGCGCCTGCCTCACAAGCACAAGGTCCCAGGTTCCATCCCTGGTGCAAAAACAAAACAGAACAAAACAAAACCCTTCCCCTCTGGCCCAGAAGAGTTCTGTGCTATGTTGCACAAGAGAGTAGGAAAACAATGTGGCCTTTCCGGTCTCAGAGATTGGTGTTTGTTTCCTTACTGTTGAGTTTTAAGTGCTGCTGCTTTGTATTAATCCTTTATCAGATTTATGTTTTGCAGGTCTGTGTCTTGACTGCATTCTCTTTCTAGTGTTTTTTAAAATTGAGTTTATTGGTACATGTTTCATAGACATTATGATCACATTCAACATTAAAAATTTGTACCTGTACCTGTACATGATATATCTTAATTCTTTATGGTGTTTTAATGGAGCAGAAATTTTCAATTTTAGTGAAGTCCAGCTTACCAGTTTTGTCTTTTGTGAGTCATGTAATTTACATTTTGTCTAAAAACTTATTGGCAGATAGAGGGTCATAGATTTTCTCCTATATTTTCTTGTAGACATTACATATTTTTTTGTGTTAGTGCATAAGTTTATTGTATTCACTTAATTCTTTTTTACGGGTTTGAAACAGGGTCTTACTATGTTGCTCAGGCTGGCCTTGAACTCACTGTGTAGCCCAGACAGGGCTTGATCTTGTGGCCTACCTCAGCATCACAAGTGCTGGGGTTACAAGTGTGTGCCACCACTCCCAGCAGTGTATGTTTTTAATACATAAGTGTGATGTCTGTTTCCAGGAGTTGATACATGTATATAATACATCTCAATCATCCTTGCAGAAGTTTTGTATTTGTGTTTTGTACTTGCCCTGTAATTCATTTGTGTGGGTTTTTTTTTTTTTGCTTGTTTTTGTTTTTGAGACAGAGTCTTGCTATGTAGTTCAGGCTGGATTCAGACTGGATTTTAGGAGTGCACCACACACCCGGTTTCTGTGAGTCATTTGGAAGGACTTTTTATTACAGATGCAGTGTTTATCTCTGATTTAACATACATTCATGTATGTATGTATTTACTTGTCCTGGTGAGTATGGGCCAGAGCCCAGGCATGCTAAGCAAGGGCTGTGCTGCCAAGCTGGGCGTGGTGCACATACCTGTAATCCAGTACTTGGAAGGCTGAGGCAGGAGGATCACCACAAGTTTGAGGCCAGCCTGGGCTACATAGTGAGTTTGAGACCAGCCTATATAGCAAAACCCTGTCTCAAAAAGATGAAGATTTTAATTTTGAGACAGGATCTCACTACATTGTTCAGACTGGGATTGAATTTGTGATCCTGCTACCTCTGTCTCCTGAGGGACTGGGATCATAAGTGTGAATGATTGTGCATAGCTGATTTGACTTTTTCCATATCCAATATCTACTTGTTCTAGCTAGTTTGTTTGTTGTCTTTTATTAATTTGCCTTTGGTCCTCTGTCAAAGATCAGTTGGCTGTTTTTATGCAAGTCTGTTCGTGGGCTCTGTCCTGTTACATTAATCACTATGCCTATTCTTTCTACATACCATGCTGTCTTCATTACTTATTGAAGCCTTACACTGTCTTAGAGTTGGGTAGTGTCAGTCCTCCTTCCTTTTTAGTGTAGTTTTGCCTTCTGTATAAATTTTAGAATCTGTTTGTTAGTGTCTACCAAATAACTTCCTGGGATTTTCATTGGGATTGCATTGGGTCCATAGAATAATAGGATTAATATTGAATATTAATATTAATTAATTGATATTAATTAATTAATATTAATATTAATATTGAACAATATTGAGTCTTCTGATTGACAGATATCTTCCCATTTATTTCTGTCTTCTTGGATTTGTTCTTCATCAGTTACAATTCTCTGCATACAGATTCTAAGCATTTCATTCATTTTGGATATTATTGTAAATAGCGTTGTGTTTTTAATTTCAAATTCTTAGTTGTCTACTGTGGGTATATAGAAAGGCAGTTGACTTGTTAAATATTAACTACTGGGTTTTTAGCCTTATTATAATGACTATTTCACATTTTTGTTGTTGATTCTTCAAGACTTTCTAAAGGCATTTATTTCTTTAACAATATAGCAGTGTTTTGTCTTTTCTAATTTGTAACATTTCCCTTTCTTGTCTTGTTGTAATAGCTAATATTTCCAAAAAGATATTAAATAAGAGTGATGTGAAAAGAAGAGATTGTAGTCTTGCTTCAAATATTAGGGAAAGCATCCAGTTTCTTACTATTACGGTATGGTCTCAACTTTTTTTTGAGACAGGGTCTTGTTTGTAGTTCAGGCTGGCCCTGAGTTCAGCCTCAAACTCACATCACAGCAATCCTCCTGCCTCTGCCTCCCGAGTGCTGGGATGACAGGCGTGAGCCACCACGCCCGGCACTGGTATGTGGTACTGGTTGCTGCTGGGCATGAGTCTCCACACCCAGTAATGTATGTGGTTACCGGGGGGATCAAACCTGGGCCCTTGCACTTGCAAGACAGGCACCGGAACCACTGAGCTAAATCCCCAGGCTGATCTCAACTTTTTAAGTTAGGGAGGTTTACCTCTTCCCTATTTACCAAGAGTTTTTGTCCTGAGTGGTATTGGTTTTTGTCAAGGACATTTTCTGTATCAGTTTATAGGATCAGATCAGATGAGGTTTTTGTTTTGCTTTACTTGTTTGTTTGTTTTTTGTATTTTTGCCTTTTTGAGACAAGGTCTCACTATGTAGTTCACACTGGCCTGAAACTCATGGTGGTCCTCCTGCCGCAGCCTCTTGAATGCTGGGATTACAGATGTACACTACCTGCCCAGCATGATTGTTCTGTAACCAGCTTATATTACATATTCTATTAACTGATTTTCCAGTGTTTTAGCCAGTTCTGTGTATGTCGAATAAATCCCACTTCATCATGGCATCTGATTATTTTTATACATTGAAAAATTCAATTAGCAGACATTTTGTTGTGGGTTTTGCTTGTATGTTCATGAGAAATATTTACTTTCTTGTTGTCTTTATTTAGTGTTGATTTCCATAGGTCTTGTTTGTTGTTTCTGTATTCTTTGCTGCTTTCTTTTCCATTAAATGAACATTTTTCAGTGTGATGTTTTGAAGTTCATATGTATATATGTGTGTGTGCCCATATGGGTGTGTTTCCACACATGTGTTTTCTAGTACACTAGCTATCCACTTTAGGCCTTGTGCATGCTGGGTAGGCATACACCACTGTGTTACCTCCCCAGCCCTTTCGAAGTTGTTTAATTATTTTTTCAGTATATATCTTTACTTTTCTTTTTAATGATTCCTTTCTAGAGTTTATCACATGTATCTTTATACAAAATTGTAGAGATGACACACATTAAATGTCCCATGTTAGCAATTTTAAACATGTAGTTTAGCAACAGCATTACATTCACAGTTTGTTTACAAAGTTCTTTCATCACCTCAGATAAGAACTCTGTACCCATTAAGCAATTACTCGCACTCCCCCAGTTGCCTAGAAACCTATATCCTACCTTCTGTCTCTATGAATTTGGTCATTCTGGATACTTTATATAAGTGGAGTTATTTAGTACTCATTTGTTTGTCTTGGCTTATTTTACAGAGCATAGTATTTTTGAGACTCATCTTCAGAGTTATATGCCTCAGCACTTCATTCCTTTTTGTGATTGAATTATAATCCATTGAATGTAATTACCATATACATATTTATTTATAAAATTCAACTTAATTCCAGGAGACATAGTAATATTACTTGTATATTTCCTCTTTTCTTCTTTTATGTGGTATTGTTGATACATATTATGTATCTATATGTTACAAACCCAGTAACATATTATTGCTTTGTATATCATGTAAAGAAGCTTAGAGAAGAGATGCAAATACATGTACATACAATACAGATATACATACATTTTATAATACATTTTATAATATTTGTTTATCCACCTACTTTTTATCACTTCTGCTTCTTTCTTTGTTCCCTAGTTTCCATCTGGTGACATTTTTCCTCTTACTGTCCCTGCTTTCTCTCTTCTCTTTTCTTTCTGTTTTTCCTTGTGGAATGGAGATTGAACCTAGTATGTTCAGAGTGTAAATGCCCAGTCCTTTTTTGAGACAGTGTCTTGCTAAATCATTAAGTTGCCGAGGCTGGGCTTGAACTTTCAGTCCTCTTGCCTCAGCCCCCTGGAACGCTCACATTCCAGACATGCACTCACTCCCATGCCCATCTTGGTGCCATTTCTTTAGTCAAGCATGTCTTAGCTTCCATCTACCTCCTTTGTGCTATAATTACTGTTTGCATATCACAATATTGTAATACAATGTAATACTTACAAAATACTACATTTTCCTATGTATGCCGTTGCATTACCATTGTACCATTTTCTTTTATGCAATTCCTTTTTTTTAGCTTTTTGAGACAGTCTCGTTTTGTAATTTAGGCTGGTCCTGAACTCAGCCTCGAACTCAGCAACCCTCTTACCTCTGCCTCCCAAGTGCTAAGATTACAGGCATGAGCCATCATGCCCAGCATTGTGGTATGTGGTTCTGATTGCTGGTGGGTGTGAGTCTCCACGCCCAGTATTGTTGTGTGTGGTTCCCAAGGATTGAACCCAGGCCTTTACACTTGCAAGACAGGCGCCAGAACCACTGAGCTAAATCCCTGGCCCATATGCAATTGCTTGTTAAATCAGTTGAATAAAAGAGAAGAAGCATGCATTTATACCATCTTTGGTATTTAGATAATTGGCTTTGTTTCTGCTTATGTGTGTATATGAATTTATGTGTGTGAATATAAACTGGACTTGTGTGTTTTAAGCCTGAAGAACTTTGTTCCAAATATTGTTTACTGACAATGTCTTTATTTTGCTTTCATTTTTGAAAAATAGTTTTGCTAAAGTAGAATTCAGGGTTGGCAGTATTTTCTGGTAGACTTTGAATATGTTCTTACCGCCTTCTTGCCTCTGTTATTTCTGGTAAGTTAGCTTATTAAGTCAAATCTTATATTATAGTTACATGTAAGTGATGGGCCATTTTTTGTTTCTCTTTCAAGAATTTGTGTTTGGCTTTTGACAGTTTTCTTATGGCATGTGCAGCTCTCACTGAGTTTTCTCCGCTTGGAGTTCGCTGAGCTTCCTGGACGTGTGCACCAGACCTGGGATGCTCCCTGCTCCCTGCTCACTCCCCCTGGGCTCCCTTGTGTGGGGGTCAGTGTGCACAGGTGGGTGGTGCTGCAGTCTGAGGGCTGTGACAGTCTGTGCTCACCTCTGTTCATTTGTCTGTCCAGTGGGGATGGCGTCTCACTGATCTCTGAGTGTTTCTGTGATTGTGGATGTCACAGGCCTCTCAGAGGTCAGGTTCGCTTTCCTCCCTGCCCCTCAGGTTCTGTCATTGCGCTTTACCTGTAGTTTGCTGCCTCCCTCTGCTCGTTCAGGTCATTTTCATTTCAATTATTATACTTTCCAACTCGGAATTTCTACTTGCTTCCTTTATATAATTTCTCTTTATTGATATTCTGCTTATTGAGGTATAATTTTTATGCTTCATTACTTAATAAGTGATTTTTTTTTTTAGTTATTTTGGGATGTGTATTTAAAAAATTTTTTAAAAAACAGGATCTTGGGGACCAGGGGTTCAGCTCAGTGGTTCTGGCACCTGCCTTGTGAGCACAAGGGCCTGGGTTTGATCCCCAGTAACCACGTACAACAATGCCAGATGTGGTGACTCATGCCCACCAGCAGTCAGTACCAATATCACAGTGCAGGGTGTAGTGGATCATGCCTATAATCCCAGCACTTGGGAGGCAGAGGCAGGAGGGTTGCTGAGTTCAGGACCAGCCTGAACTACAAAGCAAGACCTTGTCTCAAAACAAAACAAAACACTAAAAACAAACAAACAAACAAACCAGGATCTCACTAAGTAATTCAGCCTTGCCTTGAACTGTATACTCCAGGTTGGCCTCAAACTTGTGGCAATTCTCATACTCAGCCACCAGAGTCTGGAGTTATAGATGTGTGTCACTATTCGTAGCTCAATTTTGAATACATTTTAAATTGATAGTTTAAATAGTAAATCCAACATCTGGGCCTTCTCAAGGACAATATGTATTGACTGTTTTTTCTCCTCTGTATGTGGACTACACTTTTTTTGTTGCTTTGACTATGTTACAAATATGTATTGAAGACGAACCTTTAAATAACATAATGTGGTGCTGGAAGTGGTGGTGCAAGCTTATTACCCCAGCACTGGAAGGCTGAGGCATGCGGATTGCCCGGAGTTGAAGGCCAACCTGAACTACATAGTGAGAGCCTGTCTCAAAAAAAACATAATAATAATGACAATAACAATAGCAACAACATAATGTGACAACTCTGGCAATGAGGTTCTGCTTTTCCCCTGAAGCTTATTGTTGTTCTCTGTTGTTGTTTCCTTACCGAATTTAATAAGCAGACTCTGTGTTGTATTCTTCCTCATGTATGAGCACTGAAGTCTCTGCTTCTTTGCTTACTTGTCAGTAGAGACATCCTCAGGGGCTTGGAATCTGTAATCTCCCAGCCTTCACTGAGGGGCTCTGTGCTGGGGGTGTCTCTGACATTTAGCCTGCTGTCTACAGCTCAGCCTCTGCTGTCACTTTCTGCCTGTACTGAAGGTGAGACACAAAGACATGAGGGCACAAAGTCTTTGCACGTATCTCTGGAGCGTGTGTTGAGCCTTGGGCCTGCAAACAGCCCGGCACTTGTGCATGGCATCTGAGTCCCGGGAACTTGCTGGTGTGGCCATCTCACCTCGGCTTTCCCTTTAAGCTGCTTGGGTAGCTGGTTGTTTCACCTTCCAGCTCAAGTAGCTGTGCTATTACTATTGTAATTGCTTCTGATCATTTGACAGATGACCTCAGAGAAGGTGCTGGCTCTGATCAGGTCAGAGTCTCACAATGGGGTTTTCCAGGGAGCACCAGAGCAGTCATGTAGTGATGATCTGGGCTGGGATTTGCAAGGACTCAGTCCTGTTCTCCTCCACTGGCCCAGGCTACTGGCTTCCTCTGTGGTCCTGGGCTGCTGGTCTTCAGGGTTACCACAGGAATGAGGGAGGAGTAGGGCGAGTAAGAACCTCACACAATCACTGTTCTGAGATTCATCCACTGCTCAAGTAAGGGCTTCTGAGATTCCCATAGACTGTTAGTTAATTTTCAAAGTTCTGGAAAGATTGATTCTGACAGTTTATGCCACTATTTTCATTGTGTTTTATAGAGGATGAGATTTTTGAAGTTCCTGTATTTGCTGAAATCATCCCTGCTTAGGATTTTAAAAATGGGTTTAAACTTTTGAAAAAGAAAAAGGCTTCTTCTTGGGTTTGTTTTGTTTTGTTTTGTTTAGAGATAGGGTTTCGCTTTTTGTAGTTCAGGCTGGCCCTAAGCTCAGCCTTGAACTCACAGCAGTCCTCCTGCCTCTGCCTCCCAAGTGCTAGGATTACAGGTGTGAGCCACCACTTCCAGCACTGTGGTATGTGATTCTGATTGCTGGTGGGTGTGAGTCGCCACCCCTGTATTGTATGTAGTGACTGGGGATTGAGCCTGGGCCCTTACGCTCTAAGCGCCAGAATCACTGAGCTAAATCCCCAGCCTAGAAAAAGATTTCTTTTTTTCTCCTCCTTGCTCCATTTCTCTCTCTCTCTCTCTCTCTCTGTATCCCTTTCTTCCTCTCTCAGCAGTACTATGGGTTAAACCTAGGATCTTCCCACTGAGTGACTTTATCTCCAGCCCTTTATTATTGATTGAGACAGGGTCTTACATGCAGTTCAGGCTGGCCTTGAACTCACTGTGTCGCCCAGATTGGTTTTTTTTTGGGGGGGGAGGGCAGGGACAGGGTCTCGATTTGTTGTTCAGGGTGGCCCTGAACTCACTATGTAGCCCAGGTGAGCCTCGAACTTACAGCAATCGTCCTGCCTCCGCCTCCCGAGTGCTGGGATTACAGGCATGAGCCACCACGCCTGGCACTGTGGTATGTGGTACTGGTTGCTGCTGGGTGTGGGTCTCCACAGCTGGCATTGTTGTATGTGGTTATCAGGGATCTAACCCGGCCCTTGCAAGATAGGCTCCAGAACCACTGAGCTAAATCCCTGGCTCCCAGGTTGGTTTAAACTCAGTGATCCTCCTGCCTCCCAAGTACTGGCATTATAGTCATGCAGCACCACACCTGGCTGTCCCCCTTTGTGCTTTTAAAATACAAGCATTTAGTAATAGATTTCCCTCTATGGATTGGCTTTCTCTGTATGCCCCGGCAGAGAGGAACCAGGGAAAGCGAAACAGAGGACAGGTTAGATCTCAACATTGGGCCAAGTACCTGAGACTCTGAACAGCAGGGGACAGACAGCTGCCACAGACAGTGGGAAGTGGCAGTTGGAGGGAGTTGCAGGTGGTTACCAGTGGGCCTTTTTATAGAGCTGGTATCAGCTGTGCAGCTTTGTGAGCAGCTCACTGCTTAGGGAGGTGGAGGTACAAAGGACTGAGAAATTAGAAGTGATCGTTTTGAAAAGAACAATAGAGCGTAAGAGTGAGTGGATGCTGTCACCTGAATGGGTATTAAAAGGTCAGGGGAAGTGTCAGATGATGTACGATGTTGCTGGGATGTTGGAATTTGGTTTAAGTCACTCGAGTGCATCTGAGGAGCATGAAGGGGTTGCTGTGGGCACAAGTGATGTTTGGGGTTGTGGGACAAAAACCAGAAGTGGATAACCAGCCATCTCGACAGCCAGGGCTGTCCTAGATTGAGTGAGGAAAACCCACTCCCAGGCAAAGCAGGACAGTTATTCATAGGAGAGGTAGGGACGGACAGGCTGACAAGGAAGGATGGTGCGGTGGGGGATGGGTGCACAGAGGGCATGGCTCAGGGCTCAGGAGAAGGAACGAGAAGACAAGTGACCGTATGTGATAGACCAGAGGATCAAGCATTACAGCTCAGTCAGGTGCCATGATGCAGGCCTGTAATTCCAGCTCTGAGGGGGACTGAGGCAGGAGGGTTTCCAGTTCAGGTCCTGCTTGGTCAGCTAAGTGAGACCGTGTCTCAAAAAAAAGAAGGAAAGAAAGAAAGAGGAAAAGAAGGAAAAATTACCAGAGATGGAGCTTAGAGGTAGAGTGCCCCCATCCCAAACTTCTCAAAAGAAAGACCAAAAAGAGTGACAGGTTTAAGTCATTCGTACCCCAATGGATATACCTTCAGGACATACTCATAAGTGAAAAATATAGGTCACAGAAATTTAAATACTGTATCTTTTCTCTGGTATGAGACTGAAAATGCAAATGAGCGCTAGAATGTATGTTAGATATTGTAAAATGGAAAATATTCAGAGGAAGATGTGGGTAGAGGTGATTAACGAGGAGAAAGAAAAAATCGTGATAGGAGAAAAAGGAAACAAAGCTTGTGTATATAGGGGATGGGGCTGTAGAGTGGGTAGGGGAATAGGAAAAAAAGAATCAAATCATATCATATACTGGTACAAATGGTCAGTGTTGAGTATGATGAAGATATGTATATAAAATATACCTATTTCACAATAAAATTAATTTTTAAAAGGACTAAAACCTTTGTGTGTGTGTGTGTGTGTGTGTATGTATGTGTGAAGCTCAAGTTTGTGTGCCTGCACTCGCCCTTTAGTGAGCCTGGCAGAAGACGTGACAGATGCCATTGAGGCAGTGGCCATGGAGAAGCTGGTGGTGCTGGCATGAGCAGTTCTGGAGTTGTGTTTTCTCCAGGGATTCCTTGTCCCCGCTGAGGCATGCCTGATGTCAGGTCTGTGGAAGCCTCTGCCAGTCCCTTAAATCCCTGCTGGGGTCTCAGGGTTGCAGATTTCTAGGAGGATCAGGAGGAGAGAGCTGGACTCTGGGGAGCTAGAGAGGTCAAGATGAATGTTTAAATACTGTACAGAGTTGTGTGTTGTAAAATCAACATGCCTCCTGGGCCTGGATACAACTATAACCGTGTTCTGTTGTCACATATTGCTCGTGATCGCAACAGGTTTAGAATTTTATTAGGCAGTAAAGAAAATATTGAGGAAATAGCATTTGTGTTTTCATATCAGTCACTTGGGTATGAATTTAATCCTCGGTAACTCAAACAGGTTTAATTTATTTCACGTTGTTACTCGCCTGTTTTATGGCTTATAGCTGTGGTTTCAAAATGTCCCCCAGAGCTTGTTGGAAATTGAATCCCAGTGCACCAGGTGGAGAGTGGGCCCTCAGAGTGGGAATTAGATGTTGAGGGCTCTGCGAGATGACTGAGTGGGGGCTGCGGGAGTGGTTGTTGTCTTGACAGCTGGAGTCCTCAGTTGCTGTCTTCCCTGCACCATGGCGTAACGCAGAAGGAGGCCCTCACTACATGCCAGCACCTTGATCTTGGACTTCCAGCCTCAAGAACCATGAGAAGTAGTCGGGGATTTAGCTCAGTGGTTTCGGCTCCTGTCTTGCAAGGGCAAGGTCCTGGGTTTGATCCCTAATAACTACATAGAACAGTGCTGGGCATGGTGATTCATGCCCACCAGCCATCGGTACCACATACTCCAGTGCCAGGTATGGTGGCTCATGCCTGTAATCTCAACATTTGGGAGGCAGAAGTAGGAGGATGGCTGAGTTCAGGACCAGCCTGAACTATAAAGTGAGACCTTCTCTCAAAAAACGAAAAAAAAAGAACCATGAGAAGTAGTTATCTCTTCTTATAAATTACTCAGTCTGATCCTTAATCCAAGCTCTCTGGGAGGCTGAGACAGGAGGACTGCAAGTTTGAGCCTAGCCTGAGCTGCATAGTTACTTAAGTAGAAATAAAAAATATATTTATGAAAGTGGACTGGTTTTATAGCTCATTGTGAAGACCTTGAGTTCCATCTCCAGTACTGACAGAAAAAAAACCTGCTTATTCTACTATAGCAACACAAAATTGACCAAGACAATTACATAATTCCCTTGGATAATTTGGATAACTGTGGGGCCCAGACTGAGGTTCATTCCTTGCTTTTTGCATCTCTCTCTCTTTTTTTTCTCCACTGTGAACCAGTTTAGGAGGGCTTCTCCTGAGCTGCTGGGAGCTCATTTTGTTTCTGTGCTGGTTGTCAGTGCTTACATTACTTCCAGTACTCCAGAGCCTGGGGCATGATTTCCATGAGTTCAAGGTTAGTCTAGACTACATATAAGTTCAAGGTCAGCCTGAAATACATAGAGAGACCTTGTATCAGAAGGTTAAAAAGTCAGTCTCACTGAGCAAGTAAGTATTCCATTTTAAATGAAAACTTGGCATGGGTGAGGCGACGCTGCCTGTTTCCCCGCACTGTGTTCTCATTGAGGAGGAGGAGTAACTATAGTATTCTACACATGGCTGTGGGACACTGTCCAGCTATTACTTTTCAGATCCCCCCTAAGTCCTGAAAATTTTAAAAGAAGAAAAACTTTCTGCTTTCTTGCCTTACCTGCCACCTCCTGCTAAAACAAGGGCTACAATTGGGGAAACTGTGTTTACGTTCATGGTTTAATTTGCAGCTGTACATTGCTAACGTGGCCCATTTCGCCCCAACAAGGCCTCTCTGTGGAGCTCCCTGAAGTCTGTATGGTCCTCACGTGTCGTGACACATGCCCTGTGCCGCTCATGTAGGCTTGTGTGAGAGATTTCATTCGACTTTTCTTATTTAATCTCAGTCTTCTCTGTCAGAAGGAAGATATATTCGCATTATTTTTTGGCCAGAAACAAAAATTTCGAGGAAAATGAAAACCTCTGTGTCAGCTGCAGTTGGCCCCTGAGACACTGGAGGGCACCGCAGTAATGGGGCGGAGAGGAACCTTTCTGTCTTTGGGCAGGCCACCCCTTAATGAATGGCTGCTTTTGGGAAAGATAGAGTCAGGTTTCTTGTTCGTTGTTAAGACAAATGAAAGACACTTGGATGGCAGAGGAAACGCTGCTCTACTGCCCTATAAACGGCCCTTTAAAAGTTTATGAGAAACCTAAGAAGTAGCCCTGGCAGCGGCCCCCATGAGACTCTCCTGCCTGCTGCCTCTGAAGCAGTGTCCCCAGCCTGGGACTGTGTGTCCCTTGGCCCCTGCTCAGATGTCACCAGTCAGAGGGGCCTTCCCTGACCACCCTGTGCAACATAGCATCCCCTGCCCATCACCTGTGGGTTCTAGGGCCCTGTTTGCACCATAATGATGTATTTATGTGTTGCCATCTGTACCCGACTCAACTCTATAGCACAGTGTGCTCACTTGCTGCTGTTCTGTATCCAGAACTGCAGCGACCCATTTGCCATTATCTGGAGAGGAATTAGAGAGTAAGAGGACCTTGGAGAATTCTGCAGTATAAAATGAATGGCTTTTTGAGCTATTATTATTTTGATCCGTGAGAGCTCAATAAAAGCTCCATCTTCCCCCACAGTCTGCACTCCACTGGCCTTGGGGGTTTTGGTGCAGGCCTGGTCATTCTCTCCTGCCACCTTGGGCAGTCCCTGTAGTTACACGTTGCTGCTTCTCTCCCGTTGGGCCCTCTGGATCCCTTAGGGTGCCATGCCTGGGCCCCTCAGACCACCCCATCTTTCCAGCTTGTCCCAGTGCAGCTCACTCTGCATCCGCATCCATCCAGTCAGACACTCATGGCTCCGCGCACCCCACTCTTCCTCATCCTTCACATCCTACCCGCCCTGCGGGGCTCCTCCGGGGAGTCTGTTCCATGGATCTCAGCCCCAGCCACTGTGTCATTCTGCGGGATTCCTGCCCACTCTGATGGCTCTTGCCACCCTTCCCTTGTGAGGGTCTCTGGCTTCATCCTCCTTTTTCCACACTGCTGCCAGCTTCCAGGCTGTGAACAGGAGGTGGTGTGAACCACTAGTATGCAGACCTCATGCGTGCTAGACAAGCACCGAGTTCCCAACCCACTTCACACTTCTTGTTTACTACCCGGAATATTCCACTATATGAATATACATTTTGTTGTCCATTCATACATTGAATACCTGATTTATTTCCATTTTGACCATTTGTGAATAGTGCTGTTCTGAGTGTTCATATACAAGTATTTGATTGCTAGTCTTGAGTTTGTGTGTGTATTAGAAATGAAACTTTGGGGTCAAATTCTAACTCTGTTTAACTTTTTGAGGGATCACCCAGTTTTCCACTGGACCAATAATGGTTCTGATTGCCCACATCCTCACAGTACTTGCTTCTTCAGTTAGTTTTGTTATAACCTGTTGGGAACCATGATAACTTACTTGGATTTAAGACTTATTACTGGGATTTACTTACATGGATTTAAGGATGTCTGCCTGCCCTACGGGATTATTGCAGACTTCTGCCTCACCCTGTGGGATCTTAAACTACAAGGATTACTGCACTAAGATTACTGGCCTTGGGACTTACTGGGACTTACTGGGATTTAAGGATATCTTCCCTGCCTGATGTAATCTTCAACTACAGGGATTATTGTGGGACTGCCCTGTTTTAAACATGCTAGGATTATGGGCTGAAGGCTTGGTACCAAATAAAGGTGAAGGCGAATTGTTCTGCTCCCACTTCTGCTGTTGCAGTATCCGGCCTTTGGCTGCTGCTGTTCAAAGTAGCAAGAGTTGAGCCTCGGCTCAGCCTTTTTACTCAAGGTTCTGACTTTGTTGTTTGTTGGTTATTAATCCTTTAACTGTGGAACTATTGGGGGATTGGAGTTTGCTGTGAGGGTTCTGGGTGTGTATTTGACCCGGACTACCACATTTGGTGCCCAGTGTGGGAGTAATGATTTAGGGTTCCCCTCAGGTGGGGCTGAAACAGCCTGCTGCAGCAGTAGAGCTAAAGCAGCCTGCTTCAGTGGCAGAGCTGGAGGAGCTTGCTGTGGTGGCAAGGCTGCAGTGGCCTGCTGCATTGGTAGGGCTGAAGCTGCAACAGGATGAGAAAAAACAGATGAAGCTCAATGCAGAGAAGCATGGCTAGAAGGAAGGGTAGCCATAGTCTTCTAAACTGATTGAGTTTTAAAGCAGAATAGACTAAAGTCCAAGTGGTTAATGTTTGCAGTGAAAGATGGACTCCTCTTTCCCTTGCTTCTCAAAAAGTTCACATGTTCCCATGCTATTAAAGTAATTGTCCCTTTCTTGGGAAAAGATGGAGCATATTTTTCTGTATTTTTAAATAATTTTCTCACATCTTGCCTTGCTACCAAATACTCAGCCCATTTCAATAGCAAATCAAGCAATTTGGCAAAATCATACTGATCCATTGACAGAGACTGACCCATATTGTTGAGTTAGCAAAGATAGAAAATTTTTTTGAACTGAACACACCACCAGTGTATCTCGTCCATGTGGGAAATCCGTGTACAGTTCCCTCTACCACGAACACATCTGACAGGAAATTTACCAGTGGATCTGCTCCAAATCCACATGTGGATGACAAATGTGGGAATCAAGGGAAAAGGACTCAGCCAGATCCCTCATGGGAACTCCAATCCCCCAATAGTTCCAAAAACTTATTTGGTACCAAGCCTTCAGCCCATAATCCTAGCATGCAAAGACAGGGTGGTTCCACAATAATCCCTGTAGTTGAAGATTATATTGGGCAAGACAAACATCCTTAAATCCCAGTAAGTCCCAGTGAGTCCCAAGGCCAGTAATCCTAGTGCAATAATCCTTGTACTTTAAGATCCCACAGAGTGAGGCAGATGTCCACAATAATCCCTGTAGTTGATCCTGCAGGGCAGGGCAGACATCCTCAAATCCAAATAAGTAAATCTAGTAAGTCTTAAATTGGAGTTAGTTGTCCACAGTTCCCACAGCAACCATTCTCGCGGGTATGACACCATGTCCCCACTAAGCCACAATGTGAGCAGACTGGTACCTTTCCCTGCTCTGCTCAGGGCCCTTCCTGCTGCACTCCTGAGGATGCCTCCCTTGCCATGGTGCAGTCTCATCCCCACCTCTTGCCCCTCACTTTCCCACACACCTTGCACTAGGGCCTTCTCCTTGGAGGCTCAAGCTTCAACCCAAGGACCTTGCAGAGTAAGTGCTGCGCTGACAGTACCAGCTGTGGAGCCTGGCTCAGAAGGACACCCCTGCCTCCCTGCAGAGCACCCCATCTTCACTGCACGTACAGTTTTGCCCTGGGGTGTGAATGCACACATTTCTGTCACACCTGACCCTCACTAGACAGGAAATCCCACATTCAGCCTCTGTGTCTTGCACATTGTGGTGCCCATGAAATGCCCTTGAATGAAAACCCATGTCCTTGGGTGGCAGATGCTGACCAGTGTTGGATGTGCATGATGGAGAGGCAGACTTCTTCCATGTACATGTGGGAGTGTGTGTTTTCCTAGATTATAGATTGTCCAAACACTCTTGCTAATTTAAGATGTCAAATTCAAAAGTTCTTTCTTGGCTTCAGTTTTTGGACACATCCCAGCGATATTTTCAAGAGTCTTCTGTGAAGTTTTCCAGACTACAGACAGGACATCTTCTGCCTATACTGGTCCCTATTGTTGGTTTCTGAGGTCGAGTTGTCGGTAGAGACCAGCCCTGAACACCTGCATGTGTTGTTACCCAGCCTGGAGGCATCTCCGTGGGGTGGGGGCAGCGGCTAAAGCTCCTCCCTTCATTCTCTTTGGGGATTCCTTACCTTGGGACATACTTCTTTTCCCTAACTCAGCCGAGTCAGGATGCAGAGGGTGTAGTTTTGAAAAGCAGGTTTCCGGTGGGGTGTAGCGCAGTCGTGAAGTGCTCATCTCCAGTGCACGTGGCAGTGGGTTCCATCCCTCGTGGAAACAAAGGCTCGTGGTCCCTCAGCTTGGGAGAACCAAAGCAGTGTCCACTTTCATCCTGAAATTGTCCTGTCTCCTCAACCCTCGCTGTTCCTCCACCCAGCCCTGCCCCAAGCCTTGGTATGTATTGGTGCCAGGTAGGTGAAAGGAAGCTCATTACTTCCTCGAGCTAACAGCTCTCTTGCAATACGTAGTGACCACATTCCTTGTGGAGTTGGTTCACACACAACTTCTTCATTCTTTCTTACAGGCCTTCCCCTCCCTCCTTGCCTCTCCCTCTGTCTCTTGGTCCCCTTCACATTCACAGAAGTTCTGTCTCTCAGTTTCCTGTTGTCTTATTTTGTTTTTTAATTTACTTACACTTTGAGTTTCTCTTATGAGAAAAACCATGTGATAATTAAGCTTTGGGGCCTGATGTATATCAGTTAACATTATAGTCTCAAAGTGTATCCATTTCCTACAGATGACTCAAGTTTATCCTTCTTTTTGGCAGAGTAGTGCTCCATTCATCTGTTGAGGGCATAGAGGCCACCACTTCCAAGACTGAGCTGCTGTGAGTTGTGCTGCTATGGACATGGGTGTGGGAGTGCAGCTATACTGTGATGTCTTTAACTCTTTCCAGCAGCTTCTGGAGCTCATTACCACCCCTGCAACCTGTGGGCCAGAGCCCTGCTGTGTTTTGATGCCAGTCAGGCTGTAGGCCGCTTGAGGACAGGTGCCACGTGGTGTTTACTCCTCTGTCTCAGCACCTGCATGGCTGGTGGGACTGCTCACTACCTGGTCTTGGAGCTGACTCCTGTTGTGGCAGGGGGCTCTGAGCATCAGCAGTCAGCAGTGCCCAGCAGGGCCCAGCAGCCTGTAGGCTCCAGGAGCCCATAATGTGTTCAGTGAGGATCCAGCATCAGCCAGCAGGGCAACGTGGGAAGGTGGAGGCGGGATGGTCGACACAGGTGCATTTTGTTAATTAGTGCACTGTTGAGGCAATGTTCACAAATGTTAATATTTCCGGGATTGTTGTTAATGAGGGATAAAGAACTCATCTTTTTATCTTCACAACCATATGGTTTACTGCTTGATGAGGTTTTCTTTTTATAATGTTTTTAAACTTGGTTTTTATTTTAGTAAGGACAAAACTGTTTTCTTGCAGAAGTCATTACTGATATAAAAAACGCTTAGAGAACAGTATGTTGTTAAAAAGTACGAGAATGTGTGGGCCATTTTCTTATTCAGAGGCACGGTTATCCATTCTTTTGAAAAGGATGTAGATTATGGGGCTGAGGACATAGTCCATGGTAGCAGACTTACCTAGCATGTGCAAAGCCCTGGTTTGATTCACAGCACCTGACACAGAACACACTGGGAAAGTTAATTGGGAAGACAAAATGATGGCCCTCCTCACCTCCAGTGTCCTTGCCGCAGTTCAGTAGTTGTCATTTGCAGCCCTCAGGTAACTTCATTCCTCAGAGCACTACACACTTAGCTTCCCACATCTGCAGTTCATTTGTTAAGAGTGCTTAATGAAAAACTTCAAACAGTTTAAATGTCAATTACAAAAGTGAGTTTTCAAGTCCAGTAGTCTGCTGAGTTGGTCATCGGACATCATCCCAGGTGGACATAATTTAAGACAGATGACATTCCAGGGCTCTGGTTACAAAGGCCTTTTCTATTTGGGGACTAATCGGCTGGCTCCTGTTGCCACCCCCTCACAGGAGAGTCCGGTTCTGCCTTATCCCGCTCAGGCTTGTGGCAGAAATTGCTTTTTGCATGCCGTTCACAGTGGTTGTGCTGTGGCAGCGGCGTTTGCATCAGAAAAGATCCAGAAGCTACTGTGTGTCTAAATATATCATAACTGTTGTAATAATTCCAGTTTCAGCTCTATACTTTTAGAGGAACACATGTTAATGGTTCCTTTCTTTATCACTTTAATTAATGACATAATCTTAAAGTTTTGACTCAGAAATCCTGGTTTAGCCATTCCATCTTCTTTTCTATGTTCTTTCCTTTGTCTCTATATTTCTCAGTTATGAAATCCATGAAAAGGGGATTGCATGTAGTGATGAATCTTATTTTAACAGAAAATAAAATGAATATGCAGATAAATTAACTCCGCGGTTTCTCTTTAGGTCAGTTAGTGGGTGTTACATCTTTTGTTGTTTGTGCTGCAAAGTAAATTTTTGGCAGCTGGTTTAGTTTTCACCACTTCTGATGCTATAATATGATCCTGGAAGATCTTTAGTATTAAAAAGGTAGACTTTTTGTGTGTGAGTTTTAAGTTGAGCTTAGGGGTTTTTTTTGTTTTGTTTTGTTTTGTTTTGTTTTGTTTTGAGAGACAAGGTCTCGCTTTGTAGTTCAGGCTGGCCCTGAGCTCAGCCTCAAGCTCACATCGCAGCAATCCTCCTGCCTCTGCCTCCTGAGTGCTAGGATTACAGGCATGAGCCACCATGCTTGGCACTGTGGTATGTGATACTGATTGCTGCTGGGTGTGAGGGGGGTTTTTTGAAAGCTTTTTTATGTATGCTTATGTGGAATTTTGGTTTATTTGTATTTGAAAATCTTAAAAAGTTTTAGGCCAGGGATTTAGCTCAGTGGTTCCAGCACCTGCCTTGCAAACACAAGGTCCCTGGTTCAAACCCCTATAACCAAATACAACAATGTTGGGCATGTAGACTCATGCCCACCAGCAATGAGTATCATGTACCACAGTGTTGGGCATGGTGGCTCATGCCTGTAATCCCAGCACTTGGGAGGCAGGAGGATTGCTGTGATGTGAGTTCGAGGCTAGTGTGGGTTACATAGTGAGTTCAGGGCCAGCCTGAACTACAAAGTGAGACCCTCGCTAAGAAAATTAGAATTTTAAAGTAAATTTACTTTTTCTGTTTTATTGAAAAATAGACATTTATTAGTTGACTACTTTTCAAAATTGAAGTTATTTTTCATTTGTATGGTTTTAGGTTGTTATTTTTTTCATGCAAAATAATGTCTCCAAATAATCTTAGATTTCTATTTAGCCTGCTGTAAGTCAAGGGGAGTTAGATACACTTGACAGTCCTCTCCCTCCTGGTAGTCAGCCGTTTCAAGCTGCTTGGAGTTATTTTTTCTGAAAGGAGCTCATCGCTGCTGTGCTTGGTGAGTTGTGTGTTGTTAAAACTTACAGAAACACATGTGTACCAACACAGGAAATTTACACATCCACTGGGACCTTTCTCTGGTGCTGCAGGTAACAGTAACCTTTGTGTTATGGGAATGTTTACAAAACTGATGCCTGGCTTATCTGATTGGACTATGAAATTTAATGTTTTCCAGTGGTCCTTTCTCATCATGTGATATCAACTGTAGTACCAGCCATCAAGTGTAACCACTCAGGTGAAAATAGAAAGGATCACTAATCAGCTTTACAGGTGCAAATTTAGGAAATCAATTCACATCACTCCTCTCTCCAGAGGGGTGACTTGGTGACTTATTCTTGGTTTCCCTAAGTGACATAGTAGACCTGTTTGGATTAGTCAACAGGCTGGGGATTTGGAACAGTCACTAGAAATATTGCATGGAATAGTTCCTTGTGCTCACAAAAGTCACAGGCCAGGATCAAGAGACATGTCGTTGTCCTTTCCCTGGTGGCTTCTCACCTGCGAGGTTGCACCAGGGTGATAATAAAATCCTAGGAGCTCATTTTATGTGAAACCATTAGTAGCCTGAGAATTCAGGACTAGCTGCCTCTCATGCTTTAAGACACTGGAAGGTGTCAATTATAAGCTTTGGGGGACTGCAGACAGGCAGAACAGGCTTGTAAACCTGAGCTCTAGGCAGCAATGATTTTGTAATGCAGTTTAACGTCTTAGGTTATCGGATTCATAAATGTGCCCTGAAGTGTGACTGTCAGATCCCTTAAAACTTCTGTCTATAAAAGATGAGTACAGCGGCTGGTTATTTACTCTTTGTTACTTGACTGTTACTTTCGTTTCTGTCTTTGTGCAATGATGCAAGAAGTAAGATTGTGAATATTTTTGTGAGTTGAAAAACA